>QAOA01000533.1:32584-170922 GCA_003255065.1 Cercis canadensis
TTAGCAGAAGTAGCATGTGCTAACAAACTCATACCAGGAATGAACTGGACATGAGAATGTTATTATGGTTTCACTAAATGAATGTCTTAAACAAGACCTATTATGTCAAGAAATTCTTCTTTCAATGCCAGACTGTAAATGTCACCTTACCTATAGTATTTGTAGAGCCTCCTTAAATATCTCCTTTTATCGACCAATTACAACCCATTTCGAAAGGGAACAAATAGTGTTAACCCCTAAAAAACTTTTAGCTTATGGATACTTCTGCCATGTCATTATTTCATACCCTAATCAATCAGAAGATTTTGAAAGAAAATTATCCCAAAGTATCATCAATTCTTTTGGCATCTTTCCCCTAAAAAGATTAATCATTCATAGCAAAACCCCAGAATGAATTAAAGAAACTTGTTACCCTGCTCAACACAAAATACTGATAAAAGAACACAGGAAAAAATCATATCTCATGATTTCAAAAAATCATTGGCCTTGTTATAATTTTACCCGAAGAAGACAAATTAGGCACTAGAGAGCCATAACAATTAAAAAAAACTTTTCTCTAGATTTTTCCTCAGAATACAAAAACCTTGTTGCAGAAGACAACTACAAAAAATCTACTCAGATCTACCTATTTTAGATATCCCTTTCACTATTAGGACAAACTTCGAACAACTAATTGATCATTATATTCAAAGGAAGCATGAAGATGGCTTAGAAAAAATACATCTCATGTACCAAAATGCAACTAAAGATGATGGACTGGATTATTGGAACAATAAGTCATGATGAAGAATATCATAATATTATAAATCAAATGGAATCGTGATACAATCACCCAAAGGTTGCCATCCATGTGCAATGATTTCAAGTTTTTTCATAACCTAACAAGAATCACAAGCTACAAGATTCTTTTAGCCAACATTTCAAAAGCATTTATTATGAAGACTTTTCAACAAGAAGATAAAAATGACAGAGCTAGAAGACTCAAGAAGTAATGCAAGAATCTCTGACAAAAAATAATTCAACTTTTCATATAAGTGACTTTAGAATTAAAAGATCATGAAGTCTGACAAATTCCAACACCTTTGAAGTCTGTCTCTTAAGTCTATAAAAAGGAACTCTCAAGACAGAAGATTACAAGTTAGAAATTCCAAATTAGTAAGTTAGAAAAAAGCTAAAAGCTAGAAGTTAGAAAGCTTTAGAAGTTAGAAAGCTTTAGAAGTTAGAAAACCTTCCATTAGCCTAAGAAAAAATCTCTCTTCTCCTTATGTATTCAAACTTTANATTAAAAGATCATGAAGTCTGACAAATTCCAACACCTTTGAAGTCTGTCTCTTAAGTCTATAAAAAGGAACTCTCAAGACAGAAGATTACAAGTTAGAAATTCCAAATTAGTAAGTTAGAAAAAAGCTAAAAGCTAGAAGTTAGAAAGCTTTAGAAGTTAGAAAGCTTTAGAAGTTAGAAAACCTTCCATTAGCCTAAGAAAAAATCTCTCTTCTCCTTATGTATTCAAACTTTATTTGTATTTGATTTGAAAGCAAGTTTCAAGATTATAAAAGAACTTCAGAAGTTGTAAGTCTTTTCTTGTTTAATATTAAGTTTAATTTCAAAAATTTGCATTCATAATATCTTTCCTGCTTTTCTGAAGGACTACTATCAGACTAGCTTCCCTTTTATTTTGAAATAACTGTTTATATACTGTTCAAAATAATGTTCATTTTACTATTCATAGTACCATTCATTATTGTTCACAATTACTATTCATGTCAAATCTTTAAATGATTTGCATGCTTCATATGTTTCTTCTACACCTTTTCATTAAATATTTTGTTGACTTAATTAAATGTTTTATATAACTTGCTTTCTTTATTCAAAACTAAGATGATCCGGTACTATATAGAGTCTAGTTATAAAAAATGTTGATGTCCAACAAAGAGCCTAACTTTTGTTCAGTCCATGTAAATGGGCCTTATGACTCAAAATGTCCAATTCAATAATTAAAATAATATAAACATAAACAAAAAAGAGAAGACAAAGATCGGGTGGAAGAGGAAGAGAAAGGACCAAGGGAGAAAGAAACAGAAACATAGAGCTAAGTAGAGGAAGAGAGGAAGAGACAATATGGAGAAAGAACTGAGGGAGAAAGAAAGAAATTGAGCTAAGCATGGAGAAAATGAACATATCCATTCAGAGTGTGTGTAGGTAATTTTTTGTCTCTCTCTTCAGTTTCTTCTTTTCCTTCCTCATCTCTCTCACTCTCTGTCTTGGAATTTTCTGCTTCAGTTTCTTCTTCTTCTGCGTCTCTCTCACGGACAGGGGATATGCACTAAAACCGTTGCTTTGAGCTTGGTTCGGCACCCCTCCATGGCGATTTGTGCGATGTAGCTGGTACCCAAGTTTTTTTTTCAAAAAAGAAAAAAATTGGAGATGCGTTTCCGGAGCTAGTACGAGTATCACGTTTCGAAAAAGTGCCAGATATGGGTATAACAAGTTTCTTTCCGTTTCGGTGCTACATAGATTAGGGTATTAAGATTTAAATAAAAAAATATTTAAAGATACCAAATAAAAAAGATTTTGAATACCAACAAAAAAATTTAAGATATTATTTAATATATTAAATCACTACAAAATTTATGCTAGGTGTACCTTCAAAAGGTAATTGTGAATAGTTTGACTAAGTGTAGATTTTGGAGGGAAATAGACATACTCAATGCTAATAGTTGTTTTTTTTTTTTTCTAGTTACATGACAGCATAGAAGCTTGAACCCTTGATCTTTTACATTGGTTAGGTGCGGTCAATTTTGGCACCTTCACTATCCAATCGAGCTATCCGGTTAATTGCTAAAACAACAGCCACAAGTGACCAAGTGAAGGCTTAAACTAATCAATCTCGGTTTGGTCAGTTATGCGAGTGTAATAAAAGGTATGCTAACTCGACTTAGCTTATTATAGCTTATGGGCTAAACAACATGAGTTAGAGAAGCCATGTCTAAAGAGATACTAACATATCAACCCAATCACTCTTTTAAACCAGCTTTAATGGGCTAGGCCTATTTGATACTCTACTTTTTTATTGCCAGGTGACAATTAAGTGCAGTTAAAATTATGATATCATTCAATGCAAGTTGACATTTATAGTAGGACAAATTTGTCTTTTTACTAAGGATAGGGTGCACATTTTTACCTTTTTTTGAAGGCTTCAACCAACAAAGAAATTTAGATTTTTTCTCTTCCGAGCGGAGAAGGCGAGGTTTGAGAATATACTTTTTTAGCAAAAGATAAATGAAGCTAGAAGAAATTGAAGTGAGAAATAAAAAATTGAGAGCGAAAGAAAGGAAAAATGAGTTTAAAAAACTCACATTCACAACATGCTACTTGGGGAATGTTTTCGATGGTAAAAAAGTGTGTATGAGTTATTGGTTGCAAATTAGGTACGCTTTTGAATATATTCTATAATTTGGGATCTTATATTAGTGTAAATTAATGTTTGTTTTAAATGTTGATGCTTTTTGTACGTAGGGTTTAATATTCTACTATATTAGGATTTTTTTCAAGTTCATGATGATTATATCCTTTACGGGCTATTTGGTTTGTGGGATCTTAGATTCCCATTTTAGGTCACAATCTTAAGAATAAGATGCTGTGGAATGACATTTTTAAGAAATGGTGCATTTTTGTTTGTTTAATTTTGTTTGTGTGGTTTTTGTATGGGGGAGATACTTCTTAGTAGAGAAGTCAAGAAAACCAGAGAGAAGATCCTTCCCTTTTTAATGGAGACTTATGTGAACGGACAAGGCCTTTAATTTGGGATGACTTTTGAGGTAGATGAACAGAGAGTCCCGTTAGAGGAAGCAAATGAAGCTCTTAGATAGGGCTATGTGGCTTGTATATAGTGTGGGGATGGGGAGCTGAGTGGAGACTTAGGGGTGGTCATGGTGTTTCATGGTAGTTTAAGGGTGGCTTTGAGTGTTTGGGTTGAGATTCTTGTCTAAGTGTGAATTCTAAAGGTATTTTAGTAGGAGTTTGGCAAGGCTCTTTCTACTTGCTTAAGGTCTGAGGCTCTGGGGTTTATATAGGTTGCATGGTAGTGGGCTCCCTAAGGCTAAGTTAGCCATCACTTTCAAAGATAGCTATCTTTGCTTATGCGTGCATGTGATGAGGAGACAAGCCCTGCACCTCTGCCCCTGCTTGTAGTGCAACAAAAGAGGGCACACATGAGGTAGTGGGTTGGAGGAGATTTGGCAGAGTCATTTGTTGGTAAGGAACATGTTACGAAAATCGAGCAAGAAACTAAACAGATAAATAGATGCACACACAGATTTACGTGGTTCACCCAATTAGGGCTATGTCCACGGGCAGCGGCAGATCAAAGTTTCACTATGGAATCAAGAATACAACACTCAGCTTCTCTTTCACTCTTTATGTCTGTCTCTTAATCCTAGAAACAAAGGGTGAATTTATAGCCTTTGTTTTACAGCTAGAGTCCCTAGAATACTAGGATTATGATTCTAGTTAAATTAGGACTCCTCTATAAGACATACTAGATAGATTAGAATTCTAAATAGATTAGGATTCAAGACATCTTTTACAAATCTCCACCTTGGATTGAATCATCTTCATCCATAAGTGGCTGCTCTAAACTCTACCGATGCCTGCCCCTTAGGGCTATCTCCAATTGTCAACATTTAGCAAGTCCAAATAATAAATGAACTTGCTTTTAGGAACGGGCTTAGTGAACATATCTACTGGATTATCCTGAGTGTCAATCTTCTGAACATTGATTTTGTTTTCTATACGGATGAAGTGATAACAGACATCAATGTGCTTTGTCCTATCATGATGGACCTAATCATTGGCCAAACAAATAGAATTTAAACTATCACAGAATATGATAACTTGATCCTGAGGAAGGCCAAGGTCACCAATTAACCCCTTCAGCCAGATCCCTTCCTTAGATGCCTCTGTCGATGCCATATACTCAGGTTCTGTGGTAGATAAAGCAACTGAAGGCTAAAGAGTAGCCTTCCAACTGACAAGAGAACTACCAATTGTGAATACATAGCTTGTCACTGATCTCCTAGCATCCACATCTGCAGCATAGTCTGAATCTGAATAACCAGCAAGCACACAACTTGTATCACCTCCATAGATCAACCCAAGATCTGATATACCTCTCAAATATGGAAAGATACGCTTCACAGCCTTCTAGTGTTCCTTCTCAGGTTGACTCAAAAATCTGTTCACTACATTCACTGCATGTGCAATATCTGGCCTCGTGCACACCATAGCATACATGAGACTCCCCATTGCACTAGCATACGAAACTCAAGTCATATACTCTAAATCTGCCTAAGACTGAGATGCAAGAGCTATAGAAAGATGAATATTAGCAGCTGAATGAGTACTTAGAGGTTTCGCTATGGACATCCTAAAACAGGATAGAACCTTCTTAATGTAGCCCTTCTGAGATAAGAAGAGCTTTCTCTAAGTGCGATCCCTGTGAATCTTCATACCCAAAATCTTCTCAGTCTTTCCCAAATCTTTCATGTCAAACTTTGCACTAAGTAAGGACTTCAACTTCTGAATTACAGACTTGTCCCAAGATGCAATGAGCATGTCATCCACATACAGAAGTAGATAAATGAAACAATCATCATTTATCTTACTGTGATACACGCAACAGTCATAAAGACTCCTGTTGTACCGATGATCAATCATGAAGTTGTCAAATCTCTTGTACCACTGCTTGGGAGATTGCTTCAGCCCATACAAAGATCTCTGAAGTCTACAAACATGGTCCTCTTTTCCCTGAACCACAAATCTTTCTGGTTGACTCATCAAAATCTCCTCCTAAAACTTTCCATGTAGAAAAGTTGTCTTTACAATAAGCTGCTTAAGCTCCAAGTCCTGATGTGCTACCAATGCTAGCAGCACTTAGATAGAAGTGTGTCTTACCACTGGCGAGAATATCTCATTATAATTCACACCCTCTTTTTGACTGTAGCCTTTTGCAACTAGACGAACTTTGTATCTGATGTCTTCAGTCCCTGGGATACCAAACTTCTTCTTGAAAATCCACTTGTAGCCTACTACACTTCTCCCCTACTGAGATTTAACTAACTCTCATGTTTGGTTCTTATGAAGAGACTTCATCTCCTCACCCATTGCAGCAACTCACTAAGCAGACTCAGCCCCTGTGATAGCTTCCCGATAGGTAGAGGGGTCTAAAGACTCTACCTCCTCTGCCACCTACAGGGCATATGCCACAATGTCTTCAAAACCATATCTCTGAGGGGGTCTGACCTACTTGTGAGGTCTATCAACAGTAATACTATGTGATTGTGTCAGCTCAGCACCAAATTCATCATGAGGATCATTAGTAACCTCATCAGCCTAAGGTAAGTCACCATGTTTGCTGTTAGAAGTCAATTCAAACTCCACCTGTTTGGTGACACTATTCTACTTTCCTGAAATATCAAACTCTAATCTAGGGTGAAGCATGTAATTTTCATCAAAGGTTACATTCCTAAAGAAAATTACATTCTTTTCAGATGGAGACCACATTTTATATCCCTTCACCCTATTTCCATAGCCCATAAACAACCCTTTCTTGGTTCTCGGTTCCAACTTACCCTCACTAACATGATAATAAGAAGGACAACTAAATATTCTAAGACCAGAGTAACCAGCAGATTTTTCAGACTATACCTGAATGGGTGTTTTACAATCTAAGGCAGTAGCAGGAGACCGATTTAGCAGATAACAAGCTGTATTAACAGCCTCAGCCCAGAAACTCCGACTCAGACCTGCATTAGAGAGCATGCAACGAGCTCTTTCCAATAGTGTCCTATTCATCCTTTTTGCAATATCATTCTATTGTGAGATTTCTCTAACAGTATGATGTCTAATGATGTCTTCAAACTTACAAAACTCACTGAACTCTTTAGAACAGAACTCTAAGCCATTATCAGTTAGAAGATGTTTGATCTTCTTTCCCATCTGATTTTTAACAAGAATCTTCCACTACTTAAAGACTTTAAATGTTTTACTCTTCTGCTTCAACATGAATACCCAGGTCTTCCTTGAGTAGTCATCAATAAATGACACAAAATACCTAGCACCTCCAAGAGATGGAACCCGAGATCGGCCCCAACAATCTGAGTGAATGTAGTCTAGAGTGGCCCTCGTACTATGAACTACTTTTGGGAATTTACTCTTGTGCTGCTTCCCAAAAACGCAGTGCTCACAAAATTGGAGTTATTCGGCCTTGCATCCCCCAAGAAGGTCCTGTTTGCTCAGAATTGACATTCCCCTTTCACTCATATGCCCAAGACGCATGCGCCAGATCTTGGTCTGATCAAACCCATATTTTTCAGAACTAGAAATTGAAGATACTGAACCTATCACTGTGGAGCCTTGTAAGGCATAAAGGTTACCCTACTTAACTCCTTTCATGATGACTGTGGCACCCTTACTAAATCAACATATCTCCATCTTCAATTCTGCATAGGAAGCCTTTGGTGTCCATGACACCCAAAGATATCAGATTTTTCCTTAGCTCTAGAACATGTCGAATGTCAGTAAGAGTTCTCACCACCCCATCATGCATCCTAATTTGAATAGTACCAATACCGACTGTTTTGCAGGGCGCATCATTGCCCATTAAAACGTTTCCTTCATCTTTCTTCTCATATGTTGAAAACTAGTCCCTAGAAGGACACATATGATACGAGCAGCCAGAGTCTAGCACCCACTGATCTGACAGGTGCTGATGATCAACAACTACAAGAACCAAGTCTGATTCTGAAGAGGATTCTCCTTTGGCTATAGCAGCAATCGAATTTCTCATAATATTATTATTCTTTTTCGGACATTCATATTTCCAGTGTCCTGGTTCCTTGTAGTATCTACAGATGTCCTTTGGATCTACCTCCGGTTCCATCTTGGACTTGTTCTAACCTTTTTCCTTCTTCTTCCATTTGCCCTTATTAGAAATCGTGGTTACCAACCCAACTGTAGGACTGTCATCACCATTACTAGATGCCTATTACCGAATTTCTTGCATATGAAGGCTAGATCTGACTTCTTCCAGAGTGATGCAATCTTTACCAATACAGTAAGAATTGACAAAATTCTCATAGGATGCTGGTAAAGAGACTAACAGAATTAGGGCAACATCGTGATCATCTATCTTCTCATCAATGTTTCTTAGATCTATCAAAATGGAGTTCAGTTCATCTATATGATCTTTTAGAGGTGTACCTTCCTTCATACGGAGAGTAAACAGACGCTTTTTCAACAGAAGCTTGTTAGTTAGAGACTTCATCATGTACATGCTCTTTAACTTTAGCCATAGACCAGTTGTAGTTTCTTCAGAAGCGATTTCATATATGACTTCGTCTGCTAAGCAGAGTAAGATAGTCGAATGAGCTTTCTCTTCTAACTCAGCAAACTCAATGTCGGTCATCCCTGTAGGTTGTAGTTTGGATAAGGGTGTCCAGATTCCCTGCTGTTTCAACAAAGCGTGCATCTTGATGCGTCATAGACTGAAACTATTTTTTCCAGTGAATTTCTCGATCTTCAGATTGTGCGACATCTTGCTCAATCAAATAGAAAACAGACGAGACGAATCAGAAGCTCTGATACCACTTGTTACGGAAATTGAGCAAGAAAGTAAACAAATAAACAGATGCACACACAGATTTACGTGGTTCACCCAATTAGGGCTACGTCCATGGGCAGCGACAGATCAAAGTTTCACTATGGACTCAGGAATACAACACTCAGCTTCTCTTTCACTCTCTGTCAGTCTCTTAACCCTAGAAACAAATGGTGAATTTAAAGCCTTTATTTTACAGCTAGAGTCCCTAGAATACTAGGATTAGGATTCTAGTTAGACTAGGACTCATGTATAAGACAGACTAGACAAATTAGGATTCTACTAGGACTCCTCTATAAGACAGATTAAAGATATTAGAATTCTAAACAGACTAGGATTCAAGACATCCTTTACAGAACACAATACAAATGACTTAGTGCAAGGGATAAAATCTTGGATAAGGACAAGGGGAAGGACAGTGACATGGCTGGTTCCAGAAACTTCCATTTATACTTCTTTACATGGAGCTCTCTTACTCAGATCATGACAAAGGACTTGCAGGGGAGGTCTGTACCTTGTCCCAAAGCCTTCTAATCCACAATGGCACATAGTTCTCGTTTTCCCCCTTGGGTGTCATCCTCACCTAAGGCTTCCTTGGAGAGATGTGATTTTCCTCTTCTTTAGCTAGCTAATTCCTTGAAGGTCCTTGATCAGGTGGAAGGTCTATTCAAGGAAACCTGTACAAATTCATGTAGACATAAATTTCAACATAAAGATGCAAATGAGTATTCTTTAGAATTTGAGATGTCCTTGTGTGAATAAGAATCAAATTTCTCTGGATTTAGTTAAAATTTGTCCAAAGTAAAAGTTTAGAATGACACTAAGCTACCCCATCAAAACTAAGAGATGGAACACTACTCCTACCTTCAATAGGGTGAGTTTGGGTGGAACCCACTTAGTGATTTTGATGTTATTGCAAACATCTTGAATAATTGTGTCATCAAGTATGTGTTAGTATAATTCCTTGTATAATATATAAATGGCATGATACATGAAAACATGCCAGAAAAACATATTTAAATTCTACCAAATTCAATTGATTTTATTTGATCCTGTTAAACTCAAATTATTTCAATTGTTTTAATATTTGAATGACATTGGGTAATTCAATTTTTTGAGATCTTTGCAGTGACATCAAAATCACACAATGGGTCCTACTAAACACACTCAAAACCCTCTTGAAAAGGAGGAAGTAGTGCTATCCCCCTCTAAGAGGGGAAGTAGCTTAGTCCTTACCATGTTTAATGATTTGAAACCCATGTATTAACACACACAGACATAAGAAATGAAAGTCAAAGTTAATTAATTATTATTAGTTTCTTGTTATTTTGCAATTAATGGAAGTAATTTATTTCCCTTTACTAAGATAAACGTGCAATCATAATATACATTTAGCTTTGGACTGTTTGATTTTAAATTTTTTGATTTCTTAAATATGCTTACTTAAGTACTAAGTTTTGTCATGCAATCTTTTAGAGATTTACTCAATTAATACCTGTCACTTTATAATTGTTTTGAATTCATGACTACATATGGCATTCTTCTTTTATATTATCATGATGACAACTTCAATATATTGACCTAAATGATGAACATCTACTTATAATAAATTGAGTTATGAATGTTAAACTACAATATTTAGTCCTGGTTCGTTGTTGTTGGATGTTATTTTGATGGATAATAGTCTAGTCTTTTGAATATAAGTTCTTTTATTTGGAGTTTGGGATGTTCTAATACTCATTAGGCACCTAATTAGGAGGACACTATGTTTATATTTGCTCTCAGTATTTGTTTGTTCTCATGCTACAATAATGTGAAGGTTTGTAGACTTATGGCAACGGCACTACTATTTTCATGTTCGAGGCAAGAGGGCCTTGGCTTGTGTCCAGTGACAGTCTAAAGGGCTTTTGGGACTTCTAGTACTTTGGTGGTGTTGTGGTGACAGGTTCACCCATTAGAGAGTAGCCATGACTAAAATTGGAAATTCTGCACTAGGACTACTCCTATGGTTAATGCCTAAGGGAAGGGTAACAACACTAATAGCCCCTACTTCCCTTTTTATTTGAGGGAAGAAAAACAAAGTGCTGTATTTTGTTGGTATAGATATGCTAAATACTTATACATATTGTAATCATGACAATGCAAAGGGATCTTAACTATCAATTTTTAAGGTCCACATAGACTTGTCTTTTATTTTGTGTTTATGTTAAATTTTAAAAAGAATTTCACATAGGAGTCCAAAAAATTCTATATATTTTTTAAATGTCTTTCATCTATTTGTATAATCCAAACCATATTTATTGCATTTATACCATATTGGTTTACTAATTTAGTTTTTACTGAGATTGTCTAAAGATTTTCTCTTTTTTTGAGGTTATTGTTTTTGGTAAAAAAAAGGAATAATTTTATTAACTCCCATGCATAATGTAAGGGAAGAAATATACAATTATTCATCGGTCACTTGAGTTAATGAATTATGGTAATAGTAGTGAAACATAGATTTAAGTGACCATGGAATGAACCTATACTAGAAGTAGCAAACCAAGTTGACAATTGAAGTACATAAAAAACCAAAAGGAAATAACCTAGTAGCATTTTGCACATGTAATGAAACCAAATAAAATTTATAATTGCACTGCTCTGAATTAGAAGTAGAGATATCTTATTAATAATCATTTGTACTAGTCGTGCATGGTGGAACATTTACCTAATATCACCTTCAATATGGTGAAGATTGTAACAAAAAAAAATCTTGATATATATTACTCTTTATACTATTATTATGTTCTTTTTAAGCTATGATCTTTATCACTGCAAGCCCTAATTGATTCAGGGGAGAAAAAAAAAACACTCTTCCTTGGTTGAGTTTGATGCTGGAAGCCTGGAACTAATATTTCCATTTTCCAGCGCCAAAAATCAGAAAATTACCATTAAGTCCCATACTTCTTCAGGCCAAACCCACCCTTACACAAAATCTACTCTTTTCTCTCTCTCTCTTCGACGGCCTCAATATCTCTCTCTCTTTCTCGCTCTACAATTTTCTCACTCAGATTCTCTTCCTGCCATTCTCAATGCTGATGAGACCTTCTTCTCTCTTGCTGCCTCCTCTGATGCTGTAGCCACATCCGGCGACGGTGCTCCACTGGCCGTTACCGCCGGAGAAAGCCTGCCGAAGATCTCACGCTGTGGGTTGGTGGGATTTTTCTAGGGTTTTTTTTTTTTGATTCTGTGGTTCTGTTACCTTGTTCTTCCAAGACGAGGTTTTTCAATTTTAGTCATTCTGTAGCATCAACGGCATGGCTCCTGCGCGTAGACGCGGAGCGAACAAGGCCAAGGCCAATGGGCAGTTGAGGTTGGGCGATCTTGTGCTTGCTAAGGTCAAGGGATACCCAGCTTGGCCTGCCAAGGTGAGATTCATCCATCAAAATTTTGTTAATTTTCCCAATTTTGTTGATTTCTCAGTTATGTATATCTTTATGTTTCACTGCTAATTGGATGTCTATTTGGTTTATTTTTCTTCACAACATCTTTTGTTATCTTTTTCATACTTGAAATTTTTAAAAATTAAGTGTAGCTCTTCATGTTAGTTTTTGACCAAGTTTGTCTAATTGACCTGACTAGGGATTTTTCATTCTTTATGCCTGGTATACTTTGTTTTTAGTTCGTGCATAGATTCTCTTAGTCCAACATTGTCAAGCTCTCTGGTAAATTTGATCTATGCATTCATTTTTCTCTGTCCTTACTAGGGTTAAGGTTTAGTTAGTTGGATTCCAATGTTTATTTCGTATTCCTTTTTCCCTCTCTACTGCTATTATTGCAGAAGCGGAATCAGATTAGGTTTTATGATCAAATAATAAAAAAGAGTCAGATTAGGTTTTATTCATTAATTTTTTAATTATTTTTTTGCCAGTTTTTAATTGTTTATAACAGGTTGGAGTATTTTTTTATTTTTTTTTCTGTATCTTGGTAACTTGTGGCACAATTTGTAGATCATGGTTTCAGTTTGAAAGTTTGCATAATTTTGATTCACTTTTATGTCCATGCCCCACTTATTTTGTGTTCCTTTTTGCTTTATTATTTAGTGAGGTGGCTTGTTATTGAAGTTCAATGTTTAAGTACTGAGAGTGGCAGTATTGATTTTGTTGCTTGTTATCTTTAGATAAGCAGGCCTGAAGATCATGAGAAAGTCCCTGATCCAAAGAAATATTTTGTTCAATTTTTTGCTACAAAAGAAATGTAAGTTTCTCTTGTCACTTTTGATTGTAACATTTGGATACTAATTATGTGAATGGATAGATTGCTAAGTAATCAGGTAAATTGTGACACATTTTCTTTTGGGACTGCCACTAACTCATGGAAAAATGAGACAAGGACCAGTATGTGAATTAATACGAGAGGGACAGATTTAAATGACATGTAGAAGTGGAAACTGTATGATATAACTCAGGGGTGGGACAATGATATAAGTGACATAAAAGGAATTTAATACCCTGGCACATGGGCCTTACTGCTTTTTGAGTTGGCTGTCTATCCTGAGCTTTTGACTTCTGATTGTGACTTGAGACTCTTTTCCCACATACAAGCTGATGCAAAGCTGCACTGAATTAAAGACTTTATGCTGCTTGCACTGTCGTACAGTATGATTGTAACAGGAAAGGAAAGGATTCTATTTGTTCATTTGTACACATGTGGTGTTTGAATCCATGTCTTTCTAGGCACATTTTTATATGTTTGTAAAAGGGATATGGATGGGGAAGAATCATGGGGTTTTAGACTTCATATAATTGTTTGTAGTGTTGAAATGGGCTTTTGCAATTAAATTGATGGGTTTTGAAATGTTCAGGTGATCTACCTCTTAGCATGGGTATTAAAGGCTCAGCATAGAATCCTTTCCTCTCCTTGGATTTGGGTATTAAGGGATGGAAAGGTTGTCTACCTGATAAATTCAATGGTTGGAGTTGTGAATCAAGTCTAATGAAATAAAATGAAAGACAAATTTAGGGATTAAGTTGGGTACTATAATGGAACAATGGTTCTTGGAAATTGCAATTTTCTGAGTAGAGAAGGTTGACGCTGTGGTTATATCTTATTGCATTCTAACTTTTCCGTATTAATTGATATGGCTTATGTGTTTGTCAATATTAGTCCTTGATTAATAATGGAAAATCTGTTAATGATGGACAAGTGGTCTGGGTGAGTTTCTGTGTGGAATGTGCATCTTATATTACATCTTTCTTGCTGATGGCTAAAAGGTTTGTAGAGATGGTGCAAACCATGCATTACATTGCAATGTTTACAAACGACATGCATCTTCAATGATTTTCATGTTCCGTATGATATGAATTTACTAGATGATGCTCAGATTTATTGTACATGAAAGTAAATGCTCATATAGTTTCTGAGAATTTATTGGGGTGAAAGTCAAGTACATGAGTGACACTGGAAGTAAAGGATAATTAAAATAGTAATGGGACCTCTTTAAGATCTGTTATTACATTTGATATTTACTTTTTGGTTTTGTGTATATAAGCTACCATTGTATTTTTTGGATGATCGAAATTGTAAGAGCATATGAGTATTTAGTGTTACTTGATATTTGTGCTATCAGACTCTGTGTATCCAATTTTGAGGATTTTGGTGAAATAAAAATTGTAAGGCTTTGTGTAGATTTATTCAGTTTGCAGGTGTCTGGTGTATTTGGTTGTGGAGCTCTTTTGACATAACTCTTTGTTTTGTTGTTTTTCTTTTTGGAGGATGTTTATCCTTCACCTTCTACTTCTCCTTTCTCTTCCTATGAATTCTTCTTTCATATAGAAAATAGTCTGAAGTTTATAGTTACTGATTTCTGCCTTCTCTATGGGATAGAATTGTTTTCTTAGCCTCTGAACTGGTTAAGTGAGTGGATTCTTTTTTCTTGGTTTTTTTTTTTTCTTGTGTGGGGGGGTGTTCTGACAGGCATAGGGTTTGGATGGCGCTTCTGAGCTAATATATTTCTTTGTTTTTGGTTGTTCTACGAGGATGATTTATCCTCAGCGTTAGTACTTCCTCTTCTTGTAATATACTGCCTTTTTATTATATATAATTTGCCTTTTACAAGTAGGCAATTCTTTTAGCCTGATTTTTTTTTTTTAAAGTCAATGAAGTGTGTAATTCAATTTCACAAGTAAAGTAGCCCTAGTTCATAATTCAAGCCTTAAGTTGAAACATTATGTGGCACTATGAATCATTGCCAATCTATGCAGTAATACAAAGTGGTGTTCATGGCAAATGTTGAAAGAAAAGTCAATAGATTTATTTGAAAACATTTTAAATAAGCTAAAAATGGAACATAATGTTAGGAAGAGAACTGTTTTACTTCAATCAGACACCTGACTAATCTGATTTTTTTACTTCTTCGATGCTTTCCTCTTTGTACCTTCTTTTTATTCTTTTGTTAATTAAATTGATTCTTACATTGTATCTATGTTATGTTCTCTTCCTTCACAGAGCTTTTGAAAACATCCAAGTGGTGTTCATGGCAAATGTTGAAACAAAAGTCAACAGATTTATTTGAAAACATTGTAAATGAGCTACAAATGGAACATAATGTTAGGAAGATAACTTTTTTACTTCAATCAGACTCCTGAGTAATCTGATTTTGTTACTTCTTGGATGCTTTCCTCTTTGTACCTTCTTTTTATTCTTTTGTTAATTAAATTAATTCTTATATTTTATCTCCTTACATTGGATGTATGTTATGTTCTATTCCTTCGCAGAGCTTTTGTTGCCCCAGCGGATATTCAGGCATTTACCAGTGAGGTTAAGAATAAGTTGTCAGCTAGGTGTCAAGGCAAGACAACGGTCTTCGCCCAAGCTGTAAAGGAAATCTGCTCAGCATTTGATGAATTACAAAAGCAGAATGCTAGTGGTTTGAGAGATGATACTGATGATTCACATGTTGGTTCAGAGGCTCCTTCTCTTGATGGGGTAGTGGCTGATTTAAAGGATGCTAATGGTGATGTGGTACCAACTGAAGAAAAAGACGACAACTGTGTAAGTAATGTAGGCTCTAAATTGGAACGCTGCTCACAGAGATGTGGAGAAAGTGATAGTCAAGATGAAAAGCCCACTGTATCTGGTAGTCCAAATGATAGTTCATCTCCTGTGATTAAAAGTAAAGCATCCAATGTTGCAAATGTAAAGAAGGAGGCTAGCACATCTAGTCTTAAGGACCCATTGTCTTTGAAGGTGGAAGTTTCTGACTGGAAGGATGCAAGCAGTATTAATGATTCTAAGGGAGATGATAATGGGCAGAGGGCTTTGACGAGTGGGAACAAGTCAAAAAAGCTTGGCACTAACTCAAGGAGGAGAAGCGAGGGTGCAGGTGACAGAAATAAAAGCGGTGGCTCTGCTGGGACATTGTTGAAGGACAAAACTTCTAGAGGTTGTGCTGATCTTTCCAAGTCTGGGGAATCAGTGAAAAGTGGAAAGAAGGCCAAGAATGCATTTGGTGTTAAATCCGATTCTCCAGATGCTCTCAAATTGGATACTGATGTTAATAGTGGAAAAAGAGACAAGAACTTGACAAAATTTAGAAGTAGTCTTAAGGTAAAGAATGAGTTGCAAGAGGCCTTGGTTGATTCTGAGGAGGCTGATGTCAAATTTTCTGTTAAGCAAAAGAAGACTCAACTTGTTCATGCAAAGTGTAATTTGGGATCAAATGATACTTTGCACGCTACCAAGAAGCTGAAGCGTATGGACTCAAACGATGATACAACTTTTGGATCTATACAGAAAGATGCTAAGAGTGCTTCACCTGGTTCTACCGTTGTTGATGACAAAGCATTTAAAAAATCAGAGTTGAAAAGGTCCACATCATGTGTAAAAGTTGAAAAAAGCTTGACACCAAGAGGTCAAACTGGTGTTCTAGGTTCTGATGATTCTGTTGATGGAGTTGGGCTACCGGGGAAAAAACATCATAGCCAAGTCCAGCAGGCTGTTCCTGATTCCGCTGGCCTTGTATCTGGTGAAAAAACAGATAGGGGTTCTCTTAGACTGAAAAGTGATGCAGATAATGTTATGGCAAAACCATTACAAAGGAAACGTAGAGCTGTTTGCCTATTTAGCGATGATGATGATGAGGAACCCAAGACTCCAGTTCACGGAGGAGCTTCAAAAAGTATCAAATCACCTTTGTATGTTTCAGAGGCCACGAAGGGCAATAATGCACATGCGGAGAATTCCAATATTGCTCAGCTGGCTAACAGAAGTTCTACTGGACTTGATGATAGCCATTTGAAAGAACCATCTTCTGGATTGCGTAATGACTGTTTATCCAGTAGCCAGACTCAAAAAGAGGTTAAGAGGACTGAAGAAGTAATCCCTGTCCATGTATCCTGTAGTCCTGATAAATCAGACTCAAGGCAGGTTCTGTCAAAGGTGGCAAAATTAACCTCCACTTCTCCAGTAAAATCACCTCAGTCCATTCCTGCAAACAAGTCAATAGCAGAGGGGAGTAAAGCTTCCAAAACTATGATTAAAGTGTCCACTGGTACTACTCAAAGGAAGGGTGATATTGGGTCTTCAAAGGGCATTAGCTCTTCTCAAAATCAAGTAGCAGCTCATAAAAAGAAGCCTGCATCTTCAGCGGAAATATCTAAAAGTACTCCAAAGTCGATCACGTGGGCAGTTGAGATTCCTGCCACCACAGAAAATTTGAAGGAGTCTAATGCTTTTCATGTTGATAGGTATGCTACTTTTGAAACTTATTGTTTCTTTCATTTCTCAATTTAAACTTATTTACTGATGGTTTTTCCCCTGCCATGTTTATTAATCCTGAATTACAGATTAGAAGTGGGCGTGGAAGAAAAAAGTAGCCTGTATACTGGTTCTCGAACTCCAGAATCTGCTATACCTATGAAACATCTTATTGCAGCTGCCCAGGCCAAAAGGAGACAAGCTCATTCTCAATGTCTTCCTCTTGGAATTCACAATTTTCAGGGGAGAAGTCCTAGCCCCTCTACAGTTCAGCCGCTTTTGTCTCTCTCGAGCAATTTTGTACAGACGGATGTACAGGGAGCATATGAGCACCCAACATTGGCTTCTCCGTCAACTAATGGACATCATTCTGCATCTCAAAGTCAATTTAATGCTGAAGAAATTGAGGAGAGAAGATCTGGTTCAGGGCAAATGGCTCCAGGGGGTTCCCTGAGTGGCGGTACTGAGGCTGGTGTTGCTCGTGATGCATTTGAAGGAATGATAGAGACTTTATCAAGGACCAAGGAAAGTATTGGACGTGCAACTCGTCTTGCAATTGATTGTGCGAAGTATGGCATTGCCAATGAGGTATGGCCCAGTTTACTTTGCCAAGTGTTATAAATCATCAGCAGATATGCAATTCCCCAATTAAATGAGTCAAATAGTATTATTTTGTATAAAAATAATCTTGTAATAATATTGATTTGTTGAAAAGACCTTTAAACCTTTATTTAAACTTCTGATGAGTTGTGTTGGAAATGTGTCTATGGAATTGTTGGTAGGCCAGAAACCAGTATTGACACAGTGTAGAAGGTAGGGAAAAGTCAGCCTGTGAAAAAAGTTAAGCCTTAACTTTATTGAAAATAATGAGGTTCAGGACATTGTTGTGTTATGTTGGGAATTGTAGTTTAATTAGTTCCATAATTGATTTGATTGTATGGTTTAGGTGTTCCCTTCATGCTTATATGGGGGATTATGAATATTTATATTGCCAAATAAAATACCTTTTGAGTTCAAACATTAGAAGTCAGTGAAAGCTTAGAAATGCAGTTTATATATAATAAGATATCAAAGATTGGACTTCAAAGAATTTTCAATGGTGTTAGAGACTTTTTCCAGTTGTGTTGTCTGTTATGTCAATTTTTGGTGGCTGCCGTGCCTATAATGGACTTATTTGCAAGTCCTTTTGTACAGGTTGTTGAACTTCTTATCCGCAAGCTGGAAAGTGAATCTAGTTTTCATCGCAAAGTGGATTTGTTCTTTCTTGTTGATTCCATCACCCAGTGCTCACATAATCAAAAAGGTGGTATATTTCAGAAATGCTTTGATATCATCTTTTATTGTGGATATGACTTTCTTTCCCCAATCTGAAAGCATGTGTTTTATGAAGCGTTCTCTCTGTAAATTTTCCAGGCATTGCGGGAGCCTCCTACATCCCTACAGTTCAAGCAGCATTGCCACGTCTTCTTGGTGCTGCTGCTCCCCCAGGATCTGGTGCCCGTGAAAATCGTCGTCAGTGTCTCAAGGTAGCTTTGTAATATTGTTGGATATATCTTTCTCCTTACCACAATCTTGCTTCACATTAAGCTCAAATGATTTTCTCTAAGAAAGTAGATGATGCCAGTTTGATTTTATGAGGGAGTATGCAAGAGGGATATTCTTTTGTTTTATTTCTTCTTTTTGGTGGATTGCAGGTTTTGAGGCTGTGGCTTGAGAGGAAAATTTTTCCTGAATCTGTTCTTCGCCGGTACATGGATGATATTGGAGTTTCCAATGATGATATGACCATTAGCTTATCTCTCAGGCGTCCATCTCGATCAGAGCGTGCTGTGGATGACCCAATTAGGGAAATGGAAGGCATGCTTGTTGATGAGTATGGAAGGTCTGACATTTATTTATTACATCAATTTTTTAGATTGATAACATGTCTTATGTTGTTTATTCTTTTACATTCAAATTATATTTTCCCTCTGAGCAATTGGTCATCTTGGTACAAGTAGTTTATTTTACTAAAATCTAGCAGAGATGTAGAACTCTGAATCATCAAATGATGGTTCAGATTCAACCTCAAGATAGAGTAAAACATTCTAAGAGAATATTGAATGATAAATCAGCCTTAAGTTATATCACTGGTCTGCCAAGAACCACAATACAAGAAGAGTTTGATGGTAAGAGGAAACTGAAAAATTCTAAAAATGCGAAATGCGAAAAAGGAATTGGTAAACTGTTTTTGATGAAAGTTCTGTATATATGCTTAAAAAATTAGAAATGGGGACCAGTAAAGAATAATGGAATCTCTAACTTTTGATTAAGGGATGAATCTTGTAAGTGGATTCCAGTTTTATATTAAAAAGAACAAGAAAATGTTGATAGGAAGTAGTTTGGTTTCGTGCTATTTTGCATTTGCATATTTTTATTGGCTGGGCATGTAATGAACACCATAAACTCTTTTTTTTTCCCCTGAAAAGAAAAAGTTTATAACTAAGCAGAACCGTCTATTTGGTTGCTGTTTACCATCTTACTTATCTGTTTCAGAATATAGTATCAATTTTTTGATGCTTGTTATTTTTCTGGATGTTGTGTCAGTAATGCTACATTTCAGCTGCCTGGCTTTTTATCTTCAAATGTGTTTGAAGAAGATGACGACGACGATGATCTTCCTAGCAGTTTGGGTAAGGACACATCTGATGCCTCGCCGGCAGACCCTACTCGTACTCTTGGAGAATCAGAAACTTCTACTCTTACCCCAAGTGACAAGCGCCATTGTATCTTGGAGGATGTGGATGGTGAGCTTGAAATGGAAGATGTTTCAGGTCATTTGAAGGATGAAAGACCTGTGTTATTGAATAGTTCTTCTGAAATGGATTTGCAACTTCAGGGCTCAGATAAGAATTTAGATCCAGCTTCAATCATTTCTGTGCAGATACCTGCTATGCCTGATGGTTCTCCTCCATTGCCACTTGATTCTCCTCCTCCACCCCCACCTTTACCTTCTTCGCCTCCGCCACTGCCTCCTCCATTATCTCCTTCTCCACCACCCCCACCACCCCCAATGTCACAGCTTCCACCTCCTCCTCTACCTTCTGGCCCTCCACCTCCTCCTCTACCCTCTGGCCCTCCACCTCCTCCTCTACCCTCTGGCCCTCCACCTCCTCCATTACCCTCTGGTCCTCCACCACCTCCCTTACCCTCTGGCCCTCCACCGTCATTGGTTCCTCAATCATCTGGACCAGCTCGGCCTTCATTGCTCCCCCAGCCGTTAATGCCGCCTCAATCATCACTTCAGTCCTCACCCCAGTTGGGATTTCAGCAGACCGTACCTCATGACTATAGCAGCACAACTAGTGTAAGAGTTTTTGGTGTTTGATTTCTCTGGTCTATTTGGGATATGTTTGTATTACTGATGTTGATCAATGCAGTTCTCTTTACAGGGTAACCAAATAGTTCAAATGGCTGGAGGTCACAATAATGCAGTTGTGAAGAATGAAATGTTTACACAGCCATCTTCTTGCTTTGCATCAACAGCTGGCTGCAGCTCTCAGGAAGCTTCTGCTTTTAATCATTCAAGACAACCAGAGTATGGACAGAATGATGTGTATTTAAACCCTCAAGTTCCTCAATCCAACCAGCAATCTCAGCCAGGTAACACCCCATTTGCTCAGAGACAGATACATCCTGCCCCACCCCAGAATCCGTCAAATCAATTCTCATATCCAAACCCCGCAGTTCAGCAACATCTTCCACATTCATTCCATCCCCCCTATTCTCTGCCATCCCTTCCAGATGGTCGGAGGCAATATGTTGCTGATGAACAATGGAGGATGCCATCTAGTGAATTTAAAACAAACAATCAACATGGTGTATGGAGAGGGAGAAATCCTTCATGTCCTGGTCCACCCCATGGGCAGGAAGGTATGGGATTGTTCTTTGCTTACTATTCCACTTGTTTATTATAATAAAATCTGATTTATTTTTTTCATGACTGTTTATAAGTTGTCAAGTATGTGTCTTTTCCTTGAAGTTAGTTGTCATGCTAAAGAATTTATGAAGATTGCCCTGCCTCTATTTTTTGTTTATTTTTAGTTTTGCTATTTGTTTTTCTGTTGGTAATACAGGTATTATTTTTCTGTAGTTAATAGATGTACTGATATTTTGTGTTGTCTAAAAGATCAACTTGTATCATTCAGAAAGTCTTTAATAATAATGATAGCAGGTTATTTTCGGCCACCACTTGANTTTTTTTCATGATTGTTTATAAGTTGTCAAGTATGTGTCTTTTCCTTGAAGTTAGTTGTCTTGCTAAAGAATTTATGAAGATTGCCCTGCCTCTATTTTTTGTTTGTTTTTAGTTTTGCTATTTGTTTTTCTGTTGGTAATACAGGTATTATTTTTCTGTAGTTAATACTCTGATGTACTGATATTTTGTGTTGTCTAAAAGATCAACTTGTATCATTCAGAAAGTCTTTAATAATAATGATAGCAGGTTATTTTCGGCCACCACTTGAAAGGCCACCCACAAGCAACACAGGTTTTCAGCGTGGTGCCCCAAGCAATTTACCTGCTACCCCTCCAATATCAGGTGACTTTTACTTAATTTTCATCTGCCTTCTGTTGTCTTAGTTTCTGTTAGCCCTCTTTTAGAATCAACTGTTTGAGAAACTCCGTTATGGAACTAGATCATTGTTTGTTTTTCAGGACATGGTGTACCTCAGATGTTTCCCTGTAGGCCAGACATTCCCACACTTAATTGTTGGAGACCAACTTGATCTTCATTGGAGTCTTGTTACTTTTAAGTAAGTTTTATCATGTTTAGGGGCATTTGCTTCTGCCATAATAGTTTATATAACTGAAACAAGTGACAATATCAAGGCTTGTTCTTTTGACTTTTAGCTCCCTGATATCTCTGATGAGGGATGCATGATGTATACAAATCTGTAAAATGAAACTGTGCCTGTTACTGAAGACTTCCCCTGAGGTTTGCACCATTTGGAAACCTTGGATGTGTGAAGATCTTTATCAAGCTTAGCCAATTGCTGGAATTAGTTGGATGTAAATTTTATGAAGCTTTGGGGTTGTCTTTCTCTGAAAATTTTTCTTTCTTTTATTTGGTCAGACAAATAATCTTGACTGTATTGGCATTAATTCAACCTCAAGCCTGAGGATGGCAAGTAATGAGTTTTTTGGGTTAAACTTAAGTATACCCCCATCATAAGGCCTGATTTTACTTTGCCTCACTGTAGTTTGGAAAGTGTCACTTTGCCCCGAGTCTAATCAGTTATCACATAACCACCCTGGCCACTTTTTGCGTTAGTTTTCTGACAGAAGAAGCTCGTAGAAGGCACCTGCTACCCATTTAGCCTTTCCCCTAAGAAATTTCCCATTTCTTTCATTAGACTTCCATGCTTCTGAAGGATTATGAAAGAGTTGTGACCGATTATGGTAGCTTTCTCTTATTTGATGAATTAACCCAAAATCGTAATCTATAAGCTCTATTCAACTATTTGAGGCGGGTGTAGACAACTGCACCTACACTTCCTCTAAATCGTCCATAAGTTCCTACTAAAACCCCCATAGTACTCCAATACCTCATCTTTGTATAATAACGTAGGCCTTGAGAGAGAGAAAGAGAGAGAGAGAGAGAGAGAGAGGTCAGGGCAAGATGGTTGGAGCTTAGGACTTTCTATTGGCAAAGTTGGAGGTTTTGATGGGGAAAGGTTAAATGGGTAGTGCATGCATTTCACATGGTTTTTCTGTTAGAAAACTATTGAGAAAATTGCTCAGGGTGGTTTGGTGGTAATGGAATAAACACTATGGGGGCAAAGTGACACTTTTTGAACCACACAGGGTGGCAAATTGGAAAGGGGTTTTACCAAACTTTATTAGAGAGAAAGAGGAGATACAAAGAAAGAGGAGGATAAGGAATCCTCCTTAATGCACTGAATTTTGGCAGAAGCAATAGAGGACAAACAATCTCTTGAATAGTCAAAGACATTCTTTTAAAGAAACCATGTGCATAGATCCCACTAAAAATCGAGGAAGGTATTTTTCCTTGAAAATCTGAGCATTTCACTTTAGCCAAAGACATCAAAGAATAGCATCTATGAAGCATAGCACAAACATGATGCAAGACAGACACAGTGGCACAGTAAAACCTAAATATAATTTCAAGTGTCCAGTGTTAAGTGTCAACTTGAGTGTCTGATATGTTTCAGACAAGGATATGGCTCCTTTGTTGAAGTATCTGTGCTTTATAGAATGGCATAGATGGTCCACTGTCATAAACCCTTGCCTTCCTTTTTTCTGCCAATACCTCTCAAGCTATTCAGAAGGAGCTGTTGCATAATTTGAGGGCACACCCCAGCTTCACCAAACTCACAAAAAGCCTATCCAAATGGAAGTGTGCTGGCCAATGTTAGAGTAAATGAGTGTCTGCTTCTGAACTAGAACCACACAATAACCACATATCAAGAGACAAAGCTTTATTTGGCCTACAAATCTGCAACAAGTCATTAGTATTTGTTCTATTGAGTACCACCTTCCAAACAAAAGACTTGACTTTGAGTGGGCTCTTGACTTCCTAATTGGTTTAAGGAGCTTATCTCAATTAGAAGAATGCTTGTGAAAGACAAAAAACGATTTGGCAGAATAGGCACCAGAAGAGTCAAGAGTCCAAATCCGCCTATTGAATTGGAAGATAGATGGCACAAGGGATTCCAATTCAGAAGCTTCTCTATTATTTAGGTCATGGAAAAAATGAAATTTCCATAAAAAGTTGGACTTAAAGAGTGCAGTAAAATTTTTGAATGGGAGCATGATCCAGAGAAGATGCCAGAGGTGAGATAAGGCCTCTGAAAAGGGAATATTCCCCAACCAAGTATGAGTATTTTTGCAAAATCTAATCTGAGAATCTTTTCCCACCTATGGTTTTGGATTGAAAAAAAAAAAAAAAAAAAAAATTAGGAGAAAATAGAGGAGTAAAAGGCAACTTCACTTGTTTGGATAACTGGGCGGGGGACTAAAACAGGGCTAAAAAGAGTGTGAGGTCCACTATTTAATTTCCTCTCTTAAATTGGGGGTAAACTGGGTTCTCTTCTGCATCAAGTACAAGAATCTTGTGCCATAAACAAATTTTTCCTATGTATAAGGTTAATATTTCCTGATCTTTGGCATAGTTAAGGCATATTTGTCATTTAGCATAACAAAATTCATCACTTTTTCTACACAACAAAACAAGGGAAATTTTTTTTGTACTTAGCTTCTTCCTTCCTCATTTTCTCTTCCCACCTTTTATTCCTCTCTTAAACTGGGGGTAAATTGAGTTTGACTTATGCATCGAGCATAATAATCTTGTGCATTTACAGATTTGTCCTCTGTAAAATATTAATTTTCTTTATCTTTTGCATAAATAGGGCATATTTTCATTTTGCTTAACAAATTTATCTTCCCCCTCACTTTTTCTGCACAACCAAACAAGAGATATTTGTTTTGTACTTCTTCCTCCTTATTTTCTCTTTCCACTATTTGTTTTCTTTTCATTTCTTCACTCCTCCTTTCCTCTCCCCTTCCAAACATGGCATTAGGGAACACAAAGGCCAAAGAGAGCCATATTCCTTTGTCATTAATTTCCAAGGACTTGAGTGAGTTGTATTGATATTTGCTTGGCATCCCACACATTCTGGTGCAAACCATAAGAGCCCCTGAAAATTCATGAGTTTCTCAATCTTTTGGGCAACTCTAATTGCAATGTGGAAGAGAGATAAGTAATATGATACAGCCCATGGATTTAAATGTTCCATGGCATCTGGATTGAAAGGAAATAATGGGAGTACGATGGGTAAATATGTGTGGGAAGAGTTCACTTGGATAGAAATTTGAGAAATTCAGAAATCTGACTCTAGATTGAAAAAATCATTCAAAAGGCATTAAGAATGATAATACTTCATACTCTGCTGAAAATACATAGAAAACCACTATTTATAGACCCCATTAGGTTGTAGAACAAACCACTGTTTATATACCCTGACACTAAACATTGTCACCTAGGTTCATATGACCAAGTGAGTTGCCATCAGACCCACAGGTGGTTGGCATGAAACAAAGAATTAGGTTCACTATTCACTATCTCAGAGAAAGTAGCTGTTGAAAGACATCACTAAAGAACCAGAACCTTTGCTTAAGACCCGTATTCGGAAAACCCCAACTAATCCAATCATATACTTTTTCAAAGTCCAATTTAAAAACCTAAGCATGATTCCTCTTTCTTCTCACAACATTCCCCACCTTGTTTGCCATGAGGGGCTGCATTCAGAATCTGGCTACCAGCAACAACAGCACATTGGGTGTCCTAGATAGTATGGCACAACGCCTCATTTACCCTGGTAGAAAGAACCTTAGCAGTAACCTTGTAAACAATGGCAACCAAACTTATAGTTCCATCATCCTTCACTCAAATAGAAAGATATATATTTTTTTCCTTTTGGTACATGAGTGATAAAGCTAGAGTTTATACCTACACCAATGCTGGCATTACCATGGTTGTCAGTAAACAAATTCAATAGCTCATCCTTAAAAGTATCCCAACAGTCTTGATAGAATGCAGTGGTAAAACCTTAAGGACGAGGATATTTATCTTCATTCATACTCCAAATGGCCCTTTTAATATGCTCTTCAAAGGGAAATTTTAACCAATTGGCTTTCTCTTGATAAAAAGGGCACCGATCTGATCCTTCAAGAAAGGTTCGAAAAGAAATATCCTCTGTATAACTATTCCTGTAGAATCTAGTAGTCTCTTATGTGACATTTTGAACCCAATTATTATTATCCAACTTTAACCCTTTTAATCAGACTCTCTCTCTTTCTTCCACTAACCACCCTGTGAAACAACATGGAATTAGTATCTCTGTCTTGGCCTTCTGCAATTGAGTCTTTTTTTTGTCTCCAACCAATTGGCAAGTAAGGATGTTAGTTCTTGTGGTCATGAGCCTTTCATTAGTTGGCAGCATATCTCCTTCTTCATTGAGCTGTCCATGGTTCAAAGTTCAAACTTGCATTGAATTAATTTTCTTTGAGAAAGGGGTATCAAATAGATATTAATCATCATACCTGACTATAGGATGGCCTCACTTTTTCTTTGAAAGTAAGACAATGTTGGTTACTGTACTGACCTGTAGCATGTTTGTTTCAATTTAGTCAGAGAAAAAATAAATTGTATTTTATGTTTCGTTGCTCTCTTAGTACTGATTTATGACTGCCTATTATCTTTCAGTTCTGTAGTTGGTGGATCAACAAACAAGGTTACATATTGTGCCTCGAAGTTAGATTCGCCTGTGTAGTACATACAACTATCTTGAAGAAAATTTTGGAAACTTGTGGAGGCTTTTGGCAGGACTGTGTATATTGTAATTTTTCCTGACAATGTATCCCAGGAACATTTGCTTCCGAGTTTAGGCCCATTTTACTGACTTGGTTAGTTTATCTGTTTCCCATCTCTTGTAGTTATTAGTAAATATATCTATATGTATAAGTCATAGTCTTCGCAAAAATATTGGTATCTGGTGGTCGTCATGATTATTCTGTTTATGAAGATTTTCGTTATGTCGAGAAATTGGTTACATTATGCCAAGCAGACGGTTGGGGCTGTTGGGCGTCATTTAGTTCAGTTCCTTTTTTTGTTTTTGGGATGAACAATTGGCATTTTATCAGAAAGCCGCCAAGTGATAAGCCAAGCATACAATAAATACAAAGTAGAACCCACCTATCGGGGGAAAATAGAAAGAGTAAAAAATATGCTTTTGTAATTAGTACCACAAAATTCAGAAGCCAACATAATTTCCCAGCTGTATAGTTCCAAAAGTGGGTTGGTCTTTCTTGTTGCCTTTTGTTGATGGGTTCTGTAGGCAAAGTTATGTTGAATAGCATGTCTTCTGTAAAGGAGTTGTTGAGGAAAGCAATAAATTTTTAGACTTACAATTTCATTTCTTTATTTTTTTTCCCTCCTGTTTTTGTTTTATTTCTCTTCACTATTAAATAATGAGGATCTATTTTTCTTTTCCTCATCATACAATGCAGATTATTTTGCGTTCATTCTTGATTGAAGTTCATAAGATGAAATGTTATTTAGCACAAAGATGATTTTGTCTTTTAAAATTTTAAGTGACTGAACAATGTCATATTTGATTGGATCTCACTTATTGCTTATCTTGTTTTCTTTTCACATAAGTAAAAAATCATAGTGATGCTTGCGGCAGCCATATCCTTAAGTGTTTTTTATTTTTTTATTTTTTCGGCCATGATCCATGATGGTGATGTACCTCTTATTCATTAATTAATATTTCTGTTCTAATTTTTATTCGTCTGTATTTTTTTTATGAAAATACACCTGAATTACTATCTAGATGTGGGCTGTGTACTTTGAATTGTTAAGTTTAAGTTTGGGATCTAGCACATATTATCCTTGATTTTTTGAAGGTCAGAATAATATTTTTGTTTTCACTCTTTCCAACACTGTTTCTATAATCACATACTGTATCTTAACTAACCTTGTGAATTAGATTTTCATTAAATTTTGGGTAACATCAGAGCTTATTTTTTTTTGCCAAAAGAAATTCCAGATGGCTTTCATGTTTATGGAGTTGGAACATTAAGAGCTTGTGGAAAATTTGTATTGGCAATATCCTTGTAGAAGGTGATAACTATTAACATATAGTCGGACTTAGAGTTGTAGGTAATGATTGTTGTGCAGTGTCACCATGAGTACATTGTGCTATGGTCATCATAATTCAGGACCATGTATGAACTGTTGAATATTTGTTATCCGTTATTTTGGTTCACAAGACCTTTTTTAGAAGATAAAATTGGAGATGTATTAGTATGTCATTTTATCTTTTATTATAGTTTTTTAATATGGCTAATGGCTCCTGAATTTTATTTTGGGAGGACCATTGGAGGATGTGGATTTGAAGTTTCTTTTTCACCGTCATGTTTTCTTTGGTTGTAAGTGGTAACCCCAAATAATGGTTGTGATAGATGGGAGTTAGGCAAGGTGGTCCGTTATCATCATTTCTGTATAATTTAGTTATGGATGTGCTTGGTGGAATGATATCCATAGTTAAAGGAGGACTTATAAAGGAGTAGAGTGGGTTCAAAGGAGGATAGGACCATCTTTGAGAGTGCTCCTTTTGTTCAGAAAGTTGAGGTGATTTGTAGTTTGGAAATTAATTTCAAAGAGTGGCTTGGCTGTTTCTATTGTGTATACTAAAAATTTCTGAGTGCTTGTACAATTGGAATATTTTTTTCCCTGGTGGTCAGATTACCATTATTCAGGTTTGTTTGTCCAGCATCCCATGATATTTTTTATCCTTTTTCACATCCTTCTTGTGGTCAGACAGGATTGAGAATGAGAAATTTATGATGCACTTCGTTTGGTTTGGGGTTGGGGAGAACAGGAGAGATCATTTGGTTAGCTGGGAGTTTTGTTGTAGACCTAATTGGGTCTTGGCAATTTGGTGTTCAAAAACATTGCTTTGATTGGTAGATAGCTATGGTGTTTTCCTTTAGTTCTTTAGAGTATGTCATGGTTGAGACCAAAATGATTGGAATGCTATCTGTGACTCACCGTTGAACATGGAAATTTAATTCTTAGGGATGTGCTACATTTCAGACCATTAGATTCTCTTAAGGTGGGTAATGGTTGTTGTATCAGTTTTAATGAGGATCTCTTTGGGAGTATCTCTTTATAGAGGCTTTTTCTTCCCTCTCTTGGTTTTTGCCATTACATGAGTCCCCACCCAAAAATTTTATAGTATCCAGAATTCCATTGTCTATTGAAACCTTCATTTTCTTAATGAACTTGAATGACAGTGAAACTTTTGAATTAGAATGTGCTGGTCTATTCTGTGTTGAGATGCATCTGGATATGTTAAAAGAACTATGCAGTTGCACACTTCTCTTGAGTTAACACAGCTTATAAAAAGAAAGAAGAATGAAGCTAATCCCAAGAGATGTGGGTAGCTCTTGCTTATTTACTGATATGTGAGCTGCTTTTCGCCCCTCCTTCTCTAACATCACTTACTGTATTTATACAAGACAAGGGCCCTTGATATGCTCTTTCTCTGATATCAATCTTATGTTGCTTGCTTTCTGCTAAGAAGTTTAGTTGTGTGTACGCCGCGTGTAGAATTTTATGTTCCTGTGTCCATTTTATGGATTTTGTGCCTTATTTGTCCTACTATTTTGGCCCTTTTGCAATAATAAGCACCTGTGCAGCAGAAAATGTAGTATGGATATGCCTTGCCATTGGACTGTTGCATATATTAACATTTTCATTGTTGATGGCATTGAATTACTTTCTAAAGATGGGATGCTGTTTTTGGTATGAGCACACGTAGAACTGCAGTGTGATGTCAATGTCAACCTTTCTTGATTGCCGAAGATGATTTTGGTCTCTGAAATAACTTGGCTGTTTCAGGTTTGGCAAAACAAAGATGGAGGTGGCGATCATTTTTCTGGGTTTGAATCAGGTCACTTGCCTAGGAATAACGTCAAACTTCACATACAGAAACTGCAGATCACTGAGGTAAATATTTGACATGCAATCTCGGACCGGACAATAATTATGTATCTTAGTACATTATCTATGAAAGAGCATCTATCCTTGTAAAGATATTTATCATGGATGCTTCAGAACTGTAGTAAGTTATAGCTTGAAATTGTACATTAGTATGTCCATGCTGTTTCTTTTAACTGTATGATACAAGCATCTCCTCAGGCAGTGAGATGTTTTAGTTTTGCTCTATCCTTATAGAAGAAAATTTAAATAGGAAGTTTTGTCATTTAGTCCCCCATTCTTCTGATTGTTTTATTCAGATTGCTGATTTATAGTAACTTGCTATCACAGCTATTGTTTAATATGTTTTTTTTTTTATGATTAATATATTCCCAAAACTACTCTTGATATGAGGGAAAACCGAAAACATCATAATGTCTGCTTTTTCAACTCTCACTTCACGGCTGGAAGAGGGGTTCATTCATTATATTTGGAAAATCTGATTCTACATGGGAAAGATTAAGGGGCATAGCTTCGGAAAGTAAATGAGACGGTCTACTCCTGATGTAGGCCCAATAATAAGAAGATTGAGACAACGATGATGGGTGACTTCTCTGATGAAAAAAAATTGTCTTTTTCCAGCCATACGACAAAGATGACACTCTTAATTTCTTGACACCCTTTGTTGTGAGATTACAATGGATATCATAAAATTTGCTAACCACCTCATATATTTGAAGGATCTGATGGGTCAATTGCCATTTCTGACTACTGACTTTAAATGTTGGATCCAGTGGTCGTTTTGACAAACTGAGGCAATGCCGCATATTTTGGAATATCATGTATCTTATCCCTTAAGTTTGTGACATCAGTCGTTCGATTAGAACCTGCTTAAGAAATACCCTGATGAAATACATGATTGATCAATGTATGATATTGAACTTGAAGCCTGTATTTATCTTGGCTGTAAAGAAAGCTCTTGTATAGATACTCTTTTATTATGTGTAGCATATTTGTATAGTATTTGCATGAGGTTAAGGTTCGAACTTTCATGTTATCATGTAATTAAAAAAAAAAATATGTACACAGTAAAAATTAGCATTACTGTCACTGCTTGATGCGAAAATGACAATGTTCTTTTGGCATTCTCTTGGTAAGAACTGCAGAGTGGGGTTCCGAACCTGTCCAAAATTATTAAACTAGAAAATATGCTCGCGTTAAAATTACTTCAAAAATATGGATTAAAACTCTCAAATTTCATAATAAATTATCTGAAATCAGAAGTACCTTTATATGCAACAATGTCTATGTCCAAGCAAGATTGCAATGCCAAAAGATAAAATAAAAAGTAAAATAAATCAATCAACAGAAAATTTTAAATTTAGATATTGAAAAATTATATAGCAACTATTAGAGTAGAATTAGTAGGATTAAGCAATGTAAGAATATATATTCTTTATGCAGAGAAGCCAAAATTAGCAAAGTATAGGTGCTTGAAAATTGAGCAAAATTATTTACAAATTTTTTTTTTTTTTTGATCCAGCTGCTTATAACAATTCCAACTGCTCAAAATAGTTCACATTCAGTAAAAAAATTACAAAAATATTTAGAAAATTGAAAAGTAAAAACAAAAAAAAAATTGATAAATAAATTGAATAAACTGAAAGGAAAAAAAAAAAAAACCTGATTTGCTAGTGAAAGAGCATGGTACTGCATTTGGGGGTTGCGGCCTATGTCGCCTAAAACGATGACGCATGCCCTCCCTCTCGCTCCCTTCTGAGTTTTGTCCTTTAAATTGAGTTGTTCATTGTCAGATTTCAGAGAGAAATACTAATTGGTGAAATCAAAACAACGTTTCCAATTCGTTGAGTAAAAAGAAAAACTAAAACAGAATCTAAAACAATTTCGTTAGAAAATTGAACAGAGGAGAAATATTATACCTGATATTATATGGATCACTGAAACCAAATTTATCCGTTATTTGTAGTGTTTTAATATCAATTTGCTTCTTGTCACAAGATTAGAGACGTCCACTTCAAGCTCAGTCAGTGAAAACATTGCCAGACTTTGAGAAGCGGCAACAGGTTTTTCACGCGTGCAGGCATGCGAGTATATGAAAATTGTAATTATTTTTTTTCCTTCAAGGAATTTTTTAAATCTAAGTCAAAATAATTTTGTTAGAAATTCATTGTTTTAAAAATCGAACCAAAAGCATAACCATTTTGGCCATTGGGCACTGGTTGAACAATTCTCACTAAAAACATAGCATACTATCAACGAATATACAAACTCAGCGATAAAAATAGTACTTTTGAAGAAAAAAATGGAGCTCTCTCTCTCTCTCACCCTCGATTGCTGCATGCATGTCTCTGCTTTTTGGGTTGTTCCGTTAGTTTCAATGTGAAAGTTCGTAACTTGGAAACGGGAAAAATGTGAAAGAAAATCGTTGCTTGTCCTATCTAATGATTTTTCCCTTTGTCATTGAGAATGTTGTGTTTTCTTTATCCTAAACAAGAGAAACTGATGCTTCTTCATGATACTAGATTAAGATGTTGCATGTTTTGGTGGGACTTTTAGCTATTTTTTTATTTGATTTTATATTCTCAAAAGTCAAAACAATGCAGTTTTCTGCTTCCTCCATTTTTCCCTTCATAGCATCCATAATATATTGAAAAAGAAAGAAGATATCATTCTAACTAGATAACCTCGATCCACTTCTCACTCACATTTTGTCTGGTCACTTTCTACCAGAATCCAGCTGGGGATCAGTGGAATTGCTATTGCAGGACCAAAGACATGTATTCCCAAGAGTAGAAATAAATCAAGATCTTGATATAACCTGCAAATTCAAATGCTCTAATTCAAGTTCACACAATGCTAAGACACAAGACAAGGAACAAAGGAGAAACTGATTTAGGTTCACAGATAACACAGAATTCAACACATTAGATGGAGACTAGAAGAAACTAATTAGGACAAGTTGCATAGCATAGCTCAAAGAACTTGCCTCGGTTATCAATGGCTTTGCGTGCTCTTCCCATTCAGTAGCCCACCTTGCTGAAGAACTTGTTTCCATTGCACCATCTTTTAGTACCTTTAGAGCATCACATTTATCAGGAAATCCCTTGAAGAGCATCTGTGCAGATTCAGCAAAAAAAGAACTCAGTGTGTGCGGCAAAAATTTGCCCAAATTGCTTATAGAAACAATAATAAAATGTCTACACTAAGAACTGCAAGACTTTGTCTAAAACATTATTCGATCCTTAGCTTTGGTAGTTGAAACAACCTCAAAGGAGATGTTCACGTAAATCTACATGTAAATATCTCGCACCATATGCGAATTGTCTAAGGGGATCACAAGGGTGGGAAAAAAAAGCCAAATGATGGTTAAGATGAGGTACTAATATGTACATGAAATCGATAACAAACTTACCAGAAGTTCATCAGCTAGCTCTGAAGATGAAGAGAAGAGAAGACCATTTTTCTCAACTTTCACCAGTTCTTTAATGCTTCAAGAAAAATAAAAAAAAGTCAGGCGATAAAATGGTAAGAACAGATTGTCTGAACAAACGAACAAGACTAGGTCACAAACAATTTTCATAGAAAACACATAAAAACCTACCAAGAGTAGGAAACAGCACAAACAGGCAGTCCACAACCAAACATATCGACAACCTGATAGAACAAAGCAGAAGAGCTATGATGCCAGAAAAATAGAAAACATTATGATGCCACTTTACAATGTCCACTCAAGAGCTAAGCCATGAAGTGGCGAGGCACAACTAGAAAATCCCTATGAAACTACGGAATTAATAGTTTTGGGACTTAATTTATTAGACTGAAGAACATTATGCAGAGGGAAGCAGGCCAAATAACCACATGGGGAAAATGAAACAATTTGGTAAAAATCTCTGTTTATAAGTTGAGATGTGACAAATAAGATTAATACCTTCATGGGGAGGTCTAATCCTGAGGATGAAGTATGTAGACAAACACCCAGATCGGCAGATCCTGAAATTTCGCAAATATGTTGATCACAGATCATTCATTAAAGAGCTAGAAATTATCAAAAATCAAAGAAAGGAGCAACATACCTAGCAGTAATGGATAATCTTCAGCAGACAGCCACATGGTACGGAATGCCACACGTTTGAGGTGTAATCTCTTTATTTTCTCTTCATATTTTTCTTTTTCAGGACCTTTACCTTAATCATTAAAGGTCCCTTGTTAGCAATTTCAAGTGCTCCACATGAATGCCAATTTTTCAAAATGAAACAAAGAGGTTGTACCTGTGATGATGAATAACAATTTGGGGTATAAACATTCCTTTTCATTGGATATATTGTTCCAGATAACCACTTCATCAATTGAATCATCTTCATTTAGTATGGCAGCAACACGTCTGTCGTACATCACTGCAGCTTCCAAGAGAATGCTGAAATCTTCATCAGGTGTCCTGAAAGTGGCATCAGTCAAAGAAAATCACTTAAGTTAGATCCAGTAGCACACATATACAGGGTAAAAGACTATCCTATTCAGTAGGAGAAACTTACCAGCTCGTACTACTTACAACAAGTGCTGGCCTATTTGATTTCAAATGTATGTTGGAATCAACTTCAGTTGAGAACAGAGTCTCATTTAGGCAATGGTTTCCCATTGACAAAGTTCCTATATGATGCGATTATTTTAAGTAATAAGGTGCTTATCATTAAATAAATATAGATCAGAACAGTAAGAAAATTCTTACCAATACTAATACAATCTCGAACACCAAGAGGCTGACAAAGATCTTTATTTAATCTACAAAACAACTACAACTAGTCCACATTATATATCGGAATCTATAACAATTTTTAATAGCAACGAATGTTTGTAGACAACTAAACAACTGGTTTACCTTGTGCCTCTCCTCAAGTGAAGCGGGATGAAAGAAGTCAGAAGGCTGATCGTACAAAACTGTGGCACTATAAAAAAGGGAAAGGAGATAGAAATAACCATTAGATTACTTCAAATTTTGTAGCAACATTTTGATATTCACAAACATGATCTTTGAACTTTGAGTTGACCCTCTTACTTAATTCCCCAGTTTTGAGCCAATTCATGTTGCATTGCTCTTGTTACACATAGAGAAGCATCTGCCATTTTCCCATAATGCTTCTCAAACCTATATGGAACCAAGAAAAAATTATATTTGATTTTCTCTGGAAAATGGAAGTCATTCCACATCAGAAAGACAACTCCTTATCAGCATATTACAAATTAGAACATACAAAACGAATACCATTTATATAGAGAGACAAAACGACTATTTCTTCCAAGGGACAGACTGAGTAGAGTATATCCAAAATTATGCCAATCTACAACAAATGAAGAATGCCTCAACCAGCTGGCCCATTTTACTGCCACCAGGGTTGGAACTGAAGGAGGATTCTGTAAAAACAAGGGTGGAAAATGAAACATGAGACAGTCTTAAAATACCAACCAGCACCATTGCAGGTAACAAAAATTCCCCCCATACAGATGACAAACCATAAAGGAAATTCTGAGATAGAGACACATCTTCTGCAGATAGAGGGGAGGTAAGTGCTGTGATCATGATAAGGAATCTTCTCCAAAAGAAACATTAATGCCCCTTATAAATCAGATGCAATATAGCAATTTTGTTTACATTCTTTGTTCCTTCCCCTTTCNGCCACCAGGGTTGGAACTGAAGGAGGATTCTGTAAAAACAAGGGTGGAAAATGAAACATGAGACAGTCTTAAAATACCAACCAGCACCATTGCAGGTAACAAAAATTCCCCCCATACAGATGACAAACCATAAAGGAAATTCTGAGATAGAGACACATCTTCTGCAGATAGAGGGGGAGGTAAGTGCTGTTATCATGATAAGGAATCTTCTCCAAAAGAAACATTAATGCCCCTTATAAATCAGATGCAATATTGCAATTTTGTTTACATTCTTTGTTCCTTCCTCTTTCTTATGCATGTACCATGCATCTCTACATCCAGAAAACGACTCAGACCTACATATCCTTTTTTCCCCCCTCGTTCTACGAATAATCTTTTTTATGCATGTACGGAGAACTTTTTTGTCACCTATTGGCCTCCATCTACTGGCCAAACTAAGCATATAAAACATACAATAAGTTAAATTGTTATTTATAGAAAAAATAAAATAAAATAAAAGCAAAACATAAATGTCTCACCTGGACTATGAAAATATCTGGAGCAGGTATTTTTACACAAAGAAACCAAAGAAGCATAACAAATTGAATCAGTGGCTTCAACAAAAGTATTATGGGCTGAAGTATCTTTGGTAGATTCTGGCGGGCAGTAGGCCACTGTTTCTGAAAGTTAGAAAAAGTTCCAACACTACATTAATTTCTAGTATTATGAGCTAACTTGTCCGGAACAGGTTATTACACATCCATACCATTGTGTAAATATGAATAGATTGGTTGGTAAGAACTGCAGAGTGGGGTTCCGAACCTGTCCAAAATTATTAAATTAGAAAATGTGCTCACGTTGAAAGTACTTCAAAAATAGTGTAATTATACTATATGAAGTAAAATATATAACGTGGCTCAAATTTCATAATAAATTATCTGAAATCAGAAGAAGTACCTCCATATGCAACAATGTCTACCTCCAAGGAAGACTGCAATGCCAAAAAATAAAATAAATCAACCAGTAGGAAATTTTAAATTTAGATATTAAAAAATTATATAGCAACTAGCAGAGCAGGATTAGCAGGGTTAAGCAATGTAAGAATATATATTCTTTATGCAGAGAAGTCAAAACCAGCAAAGTATAGGTGCTTGAAAATTTTGGGCAGAATTATTTAAAGAACTATTTTTTTCTGTGATCCAGCTGCTTACAAACATTCCAACTAGCTCACATTCAGCAAGAAAATTACAAAAATATTTAGAAAATTGAAAATAAAAGCAAACAAAACTGATAAATAAATTGAATAAACTGAAAAAAAAAAAAAAAAAAAAAAACCTGATTTGCTAGTGAAAGAGAATGATACTGCATTCGGGGGCTGCGGCCTATGTCGCCTAAAACGACAATGCATGCCCTCCCTCTCCTTCCCTTCTCTGAGCTTTGCCCTTTAAATTGAGTTGTTCATTGTCAGAATTTAGAGAGAAAAGGAATACTATTCAGTGAAATCAAAACAAAGTCTCCAATTTGTTGACTAAGAAGGAAAACAAAAACAGAGTCTAAAGCAATTTCGTTAGAAAATTGAAGAGAGGAGAAAGAATATACCTGCCATTCTATGGATCACTGAAACCAAATTTCTCCGTTATTTGCAATGTTTGGTATTGATTTGCTTTTTGTCACCAAAGATTAGAGATGTCCACTCCAAGCTCAGTCAGTGACAACATTGTCGGACTTTGAGTAGTGGCAAAGGGTTTTTCACATGTGCAGGCGCGTGGGTATATGGAAATTGTAATTGTTTTTTTTTTTTTTTTCTCTTTTGAGGAACTTTTTAAACCTGTCAAATAATAATTGGTAGAAATTCAGCGTTTTAAAAATCAAACAGGAAGCAGAATCGTTTTGGCCATTAGGCACTGGTTGGACCGGTCTCACTAAAACCATAGCATACTATCAGTGAATAAACAAACTCAGTGATAAAAATAGTATTTTTGAAAAATAAAATGTAGGAAGCAGAAAACTGCATTGTTTTGACTTGAGAATATAAAATCAAATAAAAAAATAGAAAAAGCTCCACCATAACATGCAACATCTTAATCTAGTATCATGAAGAAGCATCAGTTACTCTTGTTAAAAGGATAAAGAAAACACAACATTCTAAATGACAAAGGGAATATCATTACATAGGCCAAGCAACAATTTTCTTTCACATTTTTCCCCTGTTTCCAAGTTACAAACTTTCACATTCAAACTAACGGAATAACCCAAAAAGCACAGATACACATGCAGCAATAGAGGGTGAGAGAGAGAGAGAGACCATATGAGTCAAGGGAGGAAGCAACGATGTTGGAAGCAGAACCAAAAAACTGAGCCAAGCACAAAGAGAATGAGAATTATGTCCCCCCCTCACTGTTATTTATTTCCTTTATAAGTGAATGCTCATGCCAGATACTGGTAGATACAAAATCCAACCATAAACAACTCTAAGGAAACAAAACAGGGCTTAAATATCCAAAAAGTTGAAAAAAAGTTCAATGAGGTTCCATGCTTATGTATTTGCAGCTAGTTGGAGTTAAGATCATAACATGATTTTGAGAAACTACAGAACATACAAAGCATAAAAAAGAGACTGAAACACAGAAACGGAACTTATAACAAGAGATGAAGAGACAAAGTGAGAGAGGGACTCACCTCACCGGTGCTGGAACAGGAGCATGCCGGGTGGCCAGAAATGAAGTTGAATCACCAAGATTAGGGACCGAGAGTGGAGAGGGAACAGGGGAAAAGAGAGGAAGATGGGCGAGAGTGGAGAGGGAACGAGGGATTTCGTGAAATTGAAAAGGGGATGAAACCCTAGCTCAAAACCACGCTGTTTTGGAAAAAAGTTTCTAAAAAAGAAAATTTCAGTGAACTGTCCTGTTATTTAAAATTGGTACTGATTCAATTAGCGGTGTAATCAGTCTAGTTCAGTCCAGTTTACACCCCAAACCGACCAGACCACCTCGGTTCGGTTTTCCAAAATTTTGAGAGACAAACCGAACCGGTCCAGTTCGGTTCAGTCAGTTTGGTTGGTTTTGCCAGAAAATCTGCACAAGTCATTTTTCCAAATTTGAACAGAAGAAAGCCAGAAAATGAAGCTAACAAAGAGCTGAAAATCAAAGCTCACATAGTCACATAACATGAGCTACTATAATTCTCAAAAAAATACAAGGCATATCAGCAAATCAACCGAAAAAAGAAGAAAGAAAAAAGCTCATAAAGGTTTTCCAGTCTGTTTGCATATCTAACAAAACCATTTGCAGAAACCCACAAAGAAGGCAAGACTATATTATATAATATAGCCCCAAAGATGATGTGGAAGGGGAAATCCATTGCTAAAGATTCTGGCTTTCTGCTCTAATAAATGCAACATACCCATGCTAGCGAACTCCTAAAACACATAACAAAAATATCTGGAATTAAAACCTATGGCTATAGAAGACCATTTGCCTTCATCCTCCAAGGTACCGCTTTCCAGGCAAAAGTTTAACTTAAAAAAAAAGGCTTTAGCCTTCCAAAACAAATTTGACAGAGCCATATTTTTATTATTGGTGAATAGGATCAAGTATCAGAAAAAAGGATTTACAAGTGAAAAATACCAGAAACAAAGAAGGGAAATTTTGAGTTGGGAGAGAGGAAACGAAGAAGAATTTTTGGAACCACTGAAGTCCCTGATTTCCAGCCATCAAAATAGTTATCTGTTAGGTTGTTGTTATTGAAACTTAAAAAAATTATACACACCTAGTTAAATGCTCATGTGGCAAATTTAGCATATAATTAGTAAGAATATATATATATATATATATATATATATATATATATATATGTGCATTCTCCTGTATATAGATTCATAAAATACACAAAAGTCACAAAGACAAACAAGTGAATTCAAAAACTAATCATCAATAAATCAAGTCCAATAACTACAAATCAACATGAGTCATCAAATGTCTAAAACAAGTGACAAATAAGTAGAAGTAATCAAATAACCTTGGAAGTAGACAATGTCTAAAAGACTAAAACTAAAATATATCATTGTCCAAGAAATAACATTCTTCTCAGGCATTTTGTCAAATAGCTTCAGGGCCATAATAAAATCCGCACAATCCAAACAGCCTTTGATCATCATATTCCAGGAAACTACATCCTTAAAGGGAATTCCATAAAATAGCTTCCGGTGCCTTACTGAGTCTATGATTTTGCAAGGGAGGGAGATCAGAATTATTAACTTATTCATCAAGAGTCAGGACAAGTAAAATCCAAGAAAACATGATTTATCTCACAATTAACTCTAATATTTACCATTTATCTTTAAGTTATAAAATTAGACCACCTTAATCTAACAATACTAAAGTTTATAAATTTTATGTTTAAATATAAAATTATAGTTAAAATATATAAAAAAAAAATTCTAAATTAAATGAGCTTTTTTATGTCATAGATGTAATTACAGTACAATTATACAAGCGAAAGATATGAGTAAAATAGTTCCATAGTAATTCACAGCTGAAAACTTGTATACATATACACTCATAAACCAAAAAGATATTGGGCTAACACACAGAGATTCAATTGGGGAAGGATACAAAAAATAAAGCAAAGATATCCTTTTTCATTTCCTGTTTTGGTAACAAACTGTCAACAATGTCTAATACATAACATATCCAAAAAGAAAAGCAATTAGAGAACACAAACAAAAGAAATTAGAGAAATGATTTATGTGATCATCTGACGTGAGATATATACAACACAAAGATATTCAAGATCAAGAGCTCTCTCTCTCTCTCTCTCTCTCTCTCTCTCTCATGCAGTAAATATATGCAAAGACATAAGAGAACACAGAGCAACATCGCCCTGAGCTCTGAAAGAAGCAGCAAAGGCCTCTCTTTCTCTCTCTATCTCTCTCTCTGGTCCATAGTTGTTTCCCAAGTAAAAAAGGGGCTCTGAAATCTGCATCCAAACACACTCAGCACCAATTTTTTTTGCATCAAGGCACCAAGCCCTATGCATATTGACTCACAACACTAAGTTTGCAACAGGAAAATGACAAGCCCTTACATTAAATTAGAACAAAAACTATAAAATAGAGATGTTCACAAACAACTAAACAAAAATTTTACCATTCGCTATGGTCACAGAAAGACCCAACAGCTTTTTGGCAAACTACAATCAGGACCACATCCTTATGAGCAACAAAATAGTAAGCATCTGAACCACCCTAGTTAACAATCCTATAACATTGCTCTCTCTTCAGCCTGCTAACTATTTAATCAACAGGGACCTAGATCTTTGAGATTGAACCACCCTCCGCCATTACACATCAAGTTACAAACTTACTGATTATGAACCAAGCCACGCATTCCCTTGAAAGAATCCTCAAGTTTCATTATCAAACTCAAGCAAAAAGAAGCAGAAAGTAGAAACAGAGACATAACAGAAACAGATAGGGAGAAGCATAACTCACCAGCGATAGAGAAGGAAGATGAGCCACTGCCAGTAGCCACCGAGACCAAGAGTGAAGGAACTCCGGTAGAGTGAGAGGGAGAGTGAGGGATTTCTGATTTTGGGGCTGGGAGAGAGTTAAAGACGAGAGAAGAAGAGGGTTAAGTACAACGGTGTCGTATTGGGCATCTCGGGTCGGTTCGGTTTAATCTCGGTTTTTTTTCATGAAAACCGAGAACTGAACCGGCCCATTCAGTTTTTTAGCTACAGAAACCGAAAACCGAACCAACTCTCTTGGTTTGGTTCAGTCCGTTTGACCGATTTGGCTTACACCCCTAGGTTCAACCGCCCTAACGGTCTAATCCTCCTAGCAAACCAATATATAAACCGAGCACTAGTTGAACCGGTTAAACTGTTTGGTCCGATCCAATTTTTAANTGGTTAGAATTATTTTAAATTTTTAGAACTTGGATCAAAAGATCATAAAGTGCAAAAGTGATGAAATTTTTAAGTACCTGTTTGATTCATAGGATGAAATAATCAAAGTACTTATGGCTTTATATAATTATTTTATTTATATATATATATATAGTTACCATGTATTGAATATGTAATTATTATTTTAATATATAATTATCATGTTTGAATGTAAATAAAATAACTAAAATATATTACCAAAAAAAACCATGTAAAGCACATGTGTATTTTGCTCATTTCACTTTAAATCAGGAACTTAGAAATTTTATCCTTTTTATAGCACTCCAAGATCATTAATTTTAAGGTTTAAAACCTTATAAATAATTCTCCTAAGGTTTTTTAAATGAGTCTAATTATGTCTATAAGGTATTGATTTAACTAGGCTGATAATGATGAGCTTAATTAAATTGTCTGAAAATTAATTTGCTTGCCACTTTTGGCCTTACTTGCAATCACTTTCTGTAATCAAACCAATTTTTTCAATTGCATGCCTTGTTGGGAATGAATAATGATGAAGAGAGAAGCATTTATTTATTTTTCAATGTTGATAATGTTCCTAAGGAGGCAACCTAGTGATTCAGTATTGATTCATCATAAACGTTTCGAGTTGAAATTTTATTCAAACTAAATAAAGTAGGATTACAAGAGGAGATATGCAACTATCTATTCTCTATTTTAGCAAAAAAAAAAAAAAGCTTGAAATTGTACATTAGTATGTCCATGGTGTTTCTTTTAACTATATGGTACATGCTTTCCTTAGGCATTGAGATGTTTTAGTTTTGCTCTCTCCTTATAGAAGAAAATTTAAATAGGAAGTTTTGTCATTTAGTCCCCCTTTCTTCTGATTGTTTTATTCAGATTGCTGATTTATAGTAACTTGCTATCTCATTATTTTTGGAAAATCTGATTCTACATGGGAAAGATGAAGGGGCATAGCTTTGGAAAGTAACATGGTAAATGAAATGGTCTACTCCTGATTTAGGTCCAATAATAAGAAGATTGAGACAACGATGATGGGATGACTTCTCTGATGAAAAAAAAATTGTCTTTTCCCAGCCATATGACAAAGATGACACTCTTAATTTCTTGACACCCTTTGTTGTGAGATTACAATGGATATCATAAAATTTGCCAACCACCTCATATATTTGAAGGATCTGATGGGTCAATTGCCATTTCTGAATACTGACTTTAACTGTTGGATCTAGCGGTCGTTTTGACAAACTGAGGCAATGCCGCATATTTTGGAATATCATGTATCTTATCCCTTAAGTTTGTGACATCAGTCATCGATTAGAACCTGCTTAAGAGTTTGTCAGTAGAGGTGGCTTCTCACATTAGAGCTGCAGTCCTTCCACTCTTGGCTACAGCTAGGCCAACTCTTTTTTGCCATGTAAAGCAAATTTCTTAGTTTCTAGTTATGTTGCACCGGTACGCCCTTTTTTGGGACTTACCCGTTTCGGGTACATTTTAGAAACGCGAAACGCGTCTCACCAGTGGAAACGGAAGAGAGACAGGGAGGGAGGGAGGCAGGGAAGGGGGGAGGGGGGCCGGGAGGGTGCAGATAGCAGCGACAATAGGGACTGCACCGAGCTTGATGTAGGAGAGTTTCTTGGTTCGATTGCCAATAATCTGGTTCTTGACCTCCCTGATGGCTTTGAGCTTGATTCGCAATCAGTGGAGGCAAGGCGATCGAGAATGAGATCGGAGCAGAGGTGGTGGGCATAGTGGTCGTCGCCGCCGGTGGAGGAAGTTCATGCAAGCTGGAGAAGAAGAAGAAGCAGTAAACTCCACATTCGATAACCACGATCCCAGAGAGAACGAAGAGAGAGATGCTCCTTTTTTATTTTTATTTTTTTTACTTTTCCTTAGTCTGAAGTTTTTCTGGTAATGTTGGCATTTTTAGCTTTTGACTGATTTAATTTTGTTATTTTAGATAGAGTATGTGTGAATACTATTTTATATAGGCTGCGTCTAGAATACAAAGCCTTAGAAATAGGCACCGGTGCAAAGCAATGCGCTTCACCGTTTGATTGTACACATGACATATCCAATGAACCAGTTATGTCAATGGCTACCTGGAGAATCAGTTTTTCGAAACCCATAACTTTGTCCCCCAAATGTATTATAATTTACAGATTGACAAACTCTGCTATGTTTTTTCCAATGGGGTGGCGGCAAAACGGTGATGAAGTGAAAAGAGGTTTGGACTTTCGTGTGCGTTGTTGGGTATTGATCATCTTGCTTCAAAAGATCAACTGGATGAGGATGAGTTTCAGTGTCATGAGCAGGTGATTTCTATCAACACTTGTATGTCTTTCCTTTGAAATTGTATCATCAATGAACTGTGGGGCTTCCCCGTTCCAGCCCTGTTTTCTGAGAGCCTTTGAAATTGTATATTGTTGCTTAATTCAGCATCATTTGGCAAATTCTCCATTTGGGTCTCTTGGGTCTCAAGGTTTCATCTTCCTGGAACTCATTCAAACACACTGAACACTCGGTTCCTTCAATCAATCCCTCACCCTTTCTATACTAACAACTAACCAGTAAAACAGAGCAGCTAACAAGTAAAACAGAGCATAACAAATGGAAGTAAAAATGATGTAAAATAGAGCTTCACCACCGCCACTATTTCAAGTTCCGGCGACTTAGCATCCATCACTAAGAACCTTGACTCTCCCTTGTTCTCATCAACAGAATCTTTCTCTCTCTTTCACTCCATTTCCTGATCTACTGGCATGAAACAGAGATCAAAGAAGAAGAAGAAGAAGAAGAAGAAGAGAAGCTTTCGGTTTTTGATTTTGTTGTAGCAAATGGGTCTCTCTCTCGCTCTGGTCCATGACCACCTGCATTGCAATTGGCCAGCCATGGCTGGACTGTGAAGAAGCTTTCTCTCTCTCTCTCTCTCTCTGTTTGGCGTTTTTAGAATGTATTGCAAGGTGTGAAAGAACCAGTTCACAAAGAGAAACACAGCTTATCAAATTCATGGGTTTTTCTAAATTATTGTTCCTTATCATTAATTTATTCCTGTTTCTGTAGATGTGTAATTCAGCATCATTTGGCGAATTCTCCATTTGGGTCTCTTGGGTCTTAAGGTTTCATCTTCCTGGAACTCATTCAAACACACTGAACACTCGGTTCCTTCAATCAATCCCTCACCCTTTCTATACTAACAACTAACCAGTAAAACAGAGCAGCTAACAAGTAAAACAGAGCATAACAAATGGAAGTAAAAATGATGTAAAATAGAGCTTCACCACCGCCACTATTTCAAGTTCCGGCGGCTTAGCATCCATCACTAAGAACCTTGACTCTCCCTTGTTCTCATCAACATAATCTTTCTCTCTCTTTCACTCCATTTCCTGATCTACTGGCATGAAACAGAGATCAAAGAAGAAGAAGAAGAAGAAGAGAAGCTTTTGGTTTTTGATTTTGTTGTAGCAAATGGGTCTCTCTCTCGCTCTGGTCCATGACCACCTGCATTGCAATTGGCCAGCCATGGCTGGACTGTGAAGAAGCTTTCTCTCTCTCTCTCTCTCTCTGTTTGGCGTTTTTAGAATGTATTGCAAGGTGTGAAAGAACCAGTTCACAGAGAGAAACACAGCTTATCAAATTCATGGGTTTTTCTGAATTATTGTTCCTTATCATTAATTTATTCCTGTTTCTGTAGATGTGATTCGAATCAAAGCTTGGTTATTTATGGTTGTGTATACGTTACAAATTTTGTGTTTTCTTTTTTCCTTTTAATTATTGCTGCAATTGGGTTTGGGGATGTTAATGGTTTTCAAGTTTACCCAGATTGATTTGGATGTGTGAGACTTAAAAGGAAGAGAAGAGGAGTTTGAAAGAGAGAAGGAGAGAGTTGAGAGATTGGCAACAATGGCGCAGGGATAGAAAGAGGACATACTACATTCATTGGAACGTTTTGGGTACGTATGTTTGTTTGTTTCCATTTGAATCGAAGTGGAAGTAGGTGAGGAAACCACAAGTGCATGTAGCCCTTACTGAGTTGACCCACCGAGTTACATATACCCCTTCATGCATGCAATGGCCTATATCTTGGGAGTTGAACTTGTGCTAGAGAGTTGAACTTGTGCTAGGAAGCTTACCAGTGCAGTAAACAAGAAAACCTTATCTGAAAAGCCGAACCAAAGGCATCAAAGGTGCTAAGTCAAACCATATTCACCAAAGAATTTTGACTCCACTTTAGCTTCACTCAATCTAGAACAAGTATTAGTCTCAGATGTAGTGCTGGCAAATGAACTTGAACATTCAGTTGCATCAGGATCCTCGTTTTTATTTGATGCAAAATCGCCTTTATTCGTCCAACTCATTATATCAATCTCCACGTCCTCAAGGACTTTTGCATTGTTTATTTGTTCATCCAGAAAGGGCTCCACCTTAACGATAGGTTTCTCAAAGGGAGTCATGTAACTCATTGAGTCATGGGGTGAGCAATGGTGTTTTATGCATGGCTGAGTCAACTCGGGGTACACTGAACTCAATTAATTTCAAAATGGGGAAGTTTGTTGATTATTGTCAAATAGTGTGGGAAAAATTTTAATTTCAATAAACTGTTGCCTCTTAGGTCAACATCAAGTTAGGTGATTATGTGGCTCAATCTCAGCCTTTGCTTTTACTTTGCACCAGTGCCCATTTCTAAAGCTTTGTACTCTAGACGCAGCCTTTTATATATATATATTGTGGCATACCTATGATGTACCCATATTTCTATCTTTTGAAAAATGTCGTACTGGCACGTACCTATACTGGTGCAACATAGATTTTTAGTTATGTGGGGCCTTACTCTATTGTGATTAATAATTTTAATTAGGTTTATCTAAACCCCGTATTTACACCTGCCATCCTATGAATCACAGAAACCAAATTCCTCCATTATTTGTGGTGTTTGGTATCAATTTGCTTCTTGTCACAAAGGAATAAAGACATCTACTCCAAGCTCACTCAGTGACAATGTCGTCGGACTCTGAGTAGCGGCAACAAGTTTTTCACTCCTGCATGCATGTGGGTATATGGAAATTGTAATAATTTTGTTAGAAATTCAGTATTTTAAAAATCGAACCAGAAGAAGAACCATTTTGGCCATTGGGCCAGTCTCACTAAAAACATAGCACACTATCAGCAAATATACAAAATCAATGATAAAAATAGTATTTTTGAGAAAAAATGAAGGAAACAAAAAACTGCATTGTTTTGACTTTTGAGAATATAAATTCAAATAATAAAAATTACCAAGAGCCACACCAAAACATGTAACATCTTAATCTAGTATCATGAAAAAGCACCACCAAAACATGCAACATCTTAATCTAGTATCACGAAGAAGCATGAGTTTCTCTTGTTAAAAGGATAACGAAAACAGGAAAAAATCATTAGATAGGCCAAGCAACAATTTTCTTTCACATTTTTCCTATTTCCAATTTACAAACCTTCACAATGAAACTAACAGAACAACCCAAAAAGCACAGACACATGCAGCAATAGAGGGTGAGAGAGAGAGAGAGAGAGCACTCCTTTTTTTTTTTTTTCAGAAATACTATTTTTATCATTAAGTTTGTATATTCGTTGGTATTATGCTATGTTTTTAGTGAGACCGGTCCAACTTATGTCCAATGGCCAAAACGATCCGCAGGCTTGCACGCGTGAAAAACCCATTGCCGCTACTCAAAGTCTGATGACATTGTCATTGACTGAGCTTTGAGTGAACGTCTCTAATCCTTTGTGACAAGAAACAAATCGGCACCAAACATTGCAAATAATGGAGAAATTTGAATTCAGTGATCCATAGAATGACATGTATAATCTTTATCCTCTCTTCAATTTTCTAACGAAATTGCTTTAGTCTTTGTTTTAGTTTTCCTTCTTAGTCAATGAATTGGAAACGTTATTTGGATTTCACCAAATAGTATTCCTTTTCTCTCTAAAATTAAAATCTGACAATAAACAACTTAATTTAAAGAGCAAAACTAAAAGAAGAAGGGAGGAAGAGGGAGGGAATGCGTCGTGAATGCAGTACCATGCTCTTTCACCAACGTATAGATCAGAACAGTAAGAATCATTACACTATTTTAGAAGTACTTTCAACGTGAGCACATTTTCTAATTTAATAATTTTGGACAGGTTCGGAACCCCACTCTGCTGTTCTTACCAAGAGAATGCCTAAATCTTCATCTGGTGTCCTGAAAGTGGCATCAGTAACAGAAACAAATCACTTAAGTCAGATCCAGTAGCACACATATACAAGGTAAAAGATTATCCTATTCAGTAGGAGAAACTTACCAGCTCGTACTGCTTACAACAAGTGCCGGCCGATTTGATTTCAAATATATGTTGGAATCAACTTCAGTTGAGAACAGAGTCTCATTCAGGCAATGGTTGCCCATTGACAAAGTTCCTGTATGATGCGATTATTTTAAGTAAAAAGGTGCTTATCATTAAAAAAATATAGATCAGAACAGTAAGAATATTCTTACTAATACTAACACAATCTCGAACACTTAAGAGGCTGACAAAGATCTTTATTTAATCCACAAAACAACTACAACTAGTCCACATTATATATCGGAATCTATAACAGTTCTTAATAACAACGAATGTTAGTAGACAACTAAACAACTGGTTTACCTTGTGCCTCTCCTCAAGTGAAGCGGGATGAAAGAAGTCATAAGGCTGATCATACAAAACCGTGGCACTATAAAAAAGGGAAAGGAGATAGAAATAACCGTTAGATTACTTCAAATTTTGCAGCCACATTTTGATATTCACAAACATGATCTTTGAACTTCGAGTTGACCCTCTTACTTAATTCCCCAGTTTCGAGCCAATTCATGTTGCATTGCTCTTGTTACACATAGAGAAGCATCTGCCATTTTCCCATAATGCTTCTCAAACCTATATGCAACCAAGAAAAAATTATATTAGATTCTCTCTGGAAAATGGAAGTCATTCCACATCAGAAAGACAACTCCTTATCAGCACATTACAAATTAGAACATACAAAACGAATACCATTTATATAGAGAGACAAAACGACTATTTCTTCCAAGGGACAGACTGAGCAGAGTATATCCAAAATTATGCCAATCTACAACAAATGACGAATGCCTCAACCAGCTGGCCCATTTTACTGCCACCAGGGTTGGAACTGAAGGAGGATTCTGTAGAAACAAGGGTGGAAAATGAAACATGAGACAGTCTTAAAATACCAACCAGCACCATTGCAGGTAACAAAAATTGCCCCCATACATATGACAAACCATAAAGGAAATTCTGAGATAGAGACACATCTTCTGCAAATAGAGTGAAGGTAAGTGCTGTTTACCATGATAAGGAATCTTCTCCAAAAGAAACATTAAGGCCATATAAATCAGATGCAACATTGCAATTTTGTTTACATTCTTTGTTCCTTTCTCTTTCTTATGCATGTACCACGCATCTCTACATCCAGAAAACGACTCAGACCTACATATCCTTTTTTTCCCCTCGTTCTACGAATAATCTTTTTTATGCATGTACGGAAAACTTTTTTGTCACCTATTGGTGTAGGTGGGTAACAGGCCGGCATTCTTCTACATGCGCAGTGGGCCTAAACGGAGTAGTCTATTTTTTTTTATTTGTAATTAAGCTAAAATCTAATAAAAGTTTAAGTTTTTTTCTTTAGTGATTTTGGTCAAATTACTAATGAATCTAATTAAACAAAAAAAAATAAATAAAATTAAAACAAGAATCAAAGATGTATAAAAAAATGCATATAAGTGTAAATTTAAAATAAAGATGCATAAGTAACAAAATAGTATATACTTCAAAATTTAAAGTTTAAAAACACATACTAATATGATTTGATAGTCTTTAAAAAAAAAAAATGACCCGGCCCAAACCTAAACGGGCCATGGGCCAATTTTTGTCTGGCCAAATTGACCAAGTTCTATTCGGGCTGAGATATTTAGAACTCAGCCCTAACTTTTTTTGAGTTAGTCTATTGGACCTAGCCCATTTTACCAACTTTACCTATTGGCCTCCATCTACTGGCCAAACTAAGCATATAAAATATACAATAAGTTAAATTGTTATTTATAGAAAAAATAAAATAAAATAAAAGCAAAACATAAATGTCTCACCTGGACTATGAAAATATCAGGAGCAGGTATTTTTACACAAAGAAACCAAATAAGCATAACAAGTTGAATCAGTGGCTTCAACAAAAGTATTATGGGTTAAAGTATCTTTGGTAGATTCTGGCAAGGTAGTAGGCCACTGTTTCTGAAAGTTAGAAACATCATAACATGATTTTGAGAAACTACAGAACATACAAAGCATAAAAAAGAGACTGAAACACAGAAACAGAACTTATAACAAGAGATGAATAGACAAAGTGAGAGAGGGACTCACCACACCGGTGCCGAAAACAGGAGCACATCGGGAGGCCAGAAACAAAGTTGAATCACCAAGATTAGGGATCGAGAGTGGAGAGGGAATGGGGGAAAACGGAAAAGAGAAGAAGATGGGCGAGACCGCGAGAGTGGAGAGGGAAGGAGGGAAGGAGGGAAGGAGGGATTTAGGGTTTGTTTGGGAATTTGAAGTGAGGGGAAGGAAAGGAGAGGAGATGAAATAGAAGAAGAGAAAGGGAAGGAAAAAGGAAAAAAAAATTTCTCTTTTTTATTTGAATGATTAAAATAAGCTAAAAAAGAAGAAAGAAAAAGAAAAGTTATATTATAAAATATTTTTACTAATTTACTTTTTATTATTAAAATAGACATATTTAATATAAAATTAAATAATATAATATACTTATTTTTTTCCTCTTTAAACTAATTAATTAATAAAACTAGAAAATAAATTAAATAATATAATACACTTACATTAGCGAGGATCTTCTTCTTCTCTGCTACACATAAAGAAGGATTCAATGTTTTCTATAAAGATATGGTGCTGATATCCATGCAAACCTGTCTTATGAAATTGTATACTACAAATTTTCGAACAGTCTTGGTGTTCAAACTTACAAACAAAACTTGTAAGCGTGTGTTTGGATTTGCATTGATCGATAAAACTCAATCAATATAAGTGTGATTTCGAATCAATATGTCAAAGCAAATTCTTGTATATATACGTTGTAGAACTATAATAAAATTAATCTAATGAAACAAGAGATTTTGGAACAATAATTTTTAAAAGAGAAAGGGGTATAATGGTTATTGTAGCAGTTTTTCTTTCCAAATCCCTTAATTTAAAGGAATACGAAAATGGGTAAAAAAAGGAGTGCAGAGGTTACATCTTGTCCCTTAGTCTCCTTTCATTTTTTAAGTTGAATTTTTCAAACAAAGGAAATGAAAGCTTTATTCCTCTCCTCTCCCTTTATTTTAAATTCCCAAACAGACCCTTAGTAAAATTGAAAGGAGATGAAACCCCTAAGCTAAAATGACACCGTTTTGAAAAAAAGTTTCTAAAGCATAAAATTTTAGAACCAGTGCTAGTTAATCAGTTTAACAACCCTAATGATCTGATTTCCTTAATTGAACTGATATTTAGACTGGGCATTGGTTGGACCAGACAAACCACCTAGTTCGGTTGGATTTTTAAAACACTTGTTTGAATCTTCTTATGGCTAATAGTTATTTATTATACAATTTAAATGAGAATAAATAAATTATAATACAAATTTATTCACAAAAGAAACATTAGTTTGATAGTACAAGCCTCTTATCCTTTAAAGGAAGAGAGTTCAAATACTTTGGGTACCTGATATTTTTTTTNAATACTTTGGGTACCTGATATATTTTTTTTTTTATTTTCATTCAAAACGACACAATTTTGAAAAAAAATTGATACTTTTGTAAAACCGATATCAATTCATAGCAGTTTTGATCGGTTTAACCGTTCTAGTGGTTTGACCCCCTAATTGAAAAAATAATTTCAATGAACTGTACGATTATGTAAAATGGGTATTGGTTCACAATGGTTTTTACTGGTTTAACCACCTTAGCGATTTGACCCTTTAACCAAACCGAAATCTAGATTGAGCATTGGTTGAACTACCCGATCTGGTCTATTTTCTAAAACACTGATATATACACAGAAAAAAAAAAAAAAAACCCAAACAATGCACTTGCATTGCTTAATATTTAGTGGAGATAATTTTGTCAACTTTCTTTATAAGACTAAGTCAACCTCACTCATAGAGATAATTTTCTCAGCCCTCTTTATAACACTAAGTCAACCTCACTCACCCTCAATCACAAAGTAGGATTATATTAATTTTTGAAATGCTTTACAAGACTAACCTTTTAGTTGGTTTGCCAAATGAGAAGCTAGTAATGATTGAGCTCTAAAAGCTTTTACCTGATTTTTTACAAAATATATAAGAAAAATATATGTATATGTAAAAAATATTTAAAGAGATAAATAATATATTATTCATATTTAGTATTTTTTTTTTACATTTTGTTACCATTTGGTCTTGAATAAATTTTTTCTTTAAGAATTTGACTAAACTCATTTTAAGGGCTCATGTTTTTGTTTGTGAAAAAGAAAACGGAGATTCTATGATACTATATGAGTATGCCATACTACACTGACGTGGTAAATATACGTAATTTTTATATTTTATTGAATATAAATATAATTTATTTTATTTTCTCAAATAAATTTAAAAACAACTAATTTGTACATGTGTCATTTTCATATTAGCTAATCTCATGTAGTATGACATACTACATAAATATGAAGAGTATCTAAGAAACCTCAAAAAAAAAAAAAAACATGAGACTCATATAATATTTTAGCTGAATTGTAATTTTTGTCCTCTTATTTGATCTAAATGAATGATGTGGTCTTTTTATTTTTATTTCGAGCAATTTAGTTTTTTTATTTATAAAAAATGTCACAATTTTTTATCTTTCACCCTAAGTGTCCTATAATTATGGGCAAGATTTATTGATATATATAGGTTTGAAAAAATATTTTTTTTTATAATTAATCATTAATTTTTCAGCACATTAAAGTAAATCTATCTTGTGAGTACTATTTTTCCATTTGGTATAATTCACATACACTGTCTTGTGTTACCATATCAACAAAGTTTGATATTGAGAAATTTGACTATAATAAATGCTTACTTGTAAATTTTAAATCTAGAGTCATAATTAAAATAAAATAAAAAAACTAAATTTATCTAAAATTACAATTATATAAAAAAAGAAGAAAAAAGAAAAAGCTACTGCAACAGAAAGAGAACAGAGGAGGGTACGAGAAAAAGAGAACGATGGAGAGAAAGAACAGAGGGTAGAGTGGAAGAGTGTCAAATAAAAATAGAGATAGAATTAAGCTAGAGGAATACAAACAGAGAGACCTAAGTAGCGGCAGATCGAGAAAGAGGAAACGAAATTTCAGATTTAGTGTGTGGCTAATCCTTTGTCTCCTTACTTCTGGGTAATCCTCTGTCTCCTTTATCAATCTGTGCTAAGTAAAGGAAAAAAAAAGTGTTTTTTTTTCTTACACTTTGCTTTCCCTCAAGAGTCCCAATTTGCTCTCCCATTGTTGCGAGTGGTATTTGAGGAAAAGTCGGGTACTATGGCGTTGGTGGGGGTCAACTTTGTTAAATGATATATATTTTCATTGAAAATTATTTCAATGCTGCGAACAAGAGCTTCTTCTATTTGTTCCTTCTCTTGGGATCGAACATTTTGTTCTCTCAGCTACGCTAGTGCTCGAGAATTCGATAACTGGAAAAGCAGAAACCTTTTCTTGGATTCAGTAAAAAAATTATGCAAGTCTGGTCAACTAAACATTGTTGAGGAAAATCCCACTGAGGCTTATTATGAGAGCAAGAACAGAAACCAGTTCTTAAATTCTGTGAGAAATCAATGTGGGTCTGGCCTGAAGTTGGGGACTTTATTCAAGCTTGGATTGGAGCCTGACACTGAAATTCTTACGAGTCTAGTCAATGGGTTCTATCAAGAAGGAAAATTGGATCAGGCGGCGAGATTAGTGAATCATATGGAACGCATGGGGTGTCAGCCTGATGTTGCCTTGTATAACTCATTGATTGATTGCTATTGTTCAAAATGGCAAATGAACAAGTCCATGGAATTACTTACATCCATGGTTGTCAGAGGCTATTTTCCAGATGTTGCAACTTGTAGCTCATTGATTTATGGATATTGTAGAACGAAGAATCTTGAAAAAGCCTTCAATCTTTTCAATGGAATGATTAATAATGGATTGATTCCAAATGATGTGACCTCAACCACTCTCCTATTAGAGTGCTGCCAATCTGGTCGACCACAAGCTGCAATTCAGCTATTTTATAAGATGAACAACATTGGCCAAGTTCCCGATCAACATACTTGTGCGGTTGTACTGGAATTCTTGAATTCGGTGAGAAATCAATGCCTGATGTTGGGGACTATGTTCAAACTTGGTTTTGAGTCCGACACTGTAACTCTTACCACTCTAATCAATGGGCTTGCTCGGGAAGGCAACATGCATCAAGCGGCAAGATTAGTTAATCATATGGAACAGATGGGTTGTCAGCCTGATGAGATTACCTATAATTCATTGATTGATGGCTATTGCTTGCAAAGCCAAATGAGTAAGGCCATGGAAGTATTTCAATCAATGGTTGTCAGAGGCTATTTACCAGATTTTGCAACTTATAGCTCATTGATCCATGGACATTGTAGAATAAAGAACCTTGAAAAAGCCCTCAATCTTTTTAATCAAATGATTAATAATGGATTGATTCCAAATGTTGTGACCTGGACCACTCTCATGGGAGGATACTGCCAATCTGATGCACCACAAGCTGCATTAGAGCTGTTTTACAAGATGCACAACTATGGCCAAGTTCCAAATCTCCCGACTCATGCGATTTTACTTTACAGCCTCTGCAAGTCCCAGAAAATTGATGAGGCAATATCATTGTTTCAAGTGATGGAGAAGACAGGTTCAGATCTTAACATCGTGATTTACAATATTATGCTTGATGGATTGTGGAGCACTGGCAAATTGGATGCAGCAAGAAAACTTTTTTCCTCTTTACCAGCCAAAGGCTTGCAAGTTAAAGCCTATACTTATACCATAATGATCAAGGGGCTCTTTAAACAAGGTTTACTGGATGAAGCTGAAGACTTGCTTATTAATATGGAACAAAATGGTTGCCTACCTAATAGCTGCACTTATAATGTTTTTGTCCATGGATTGCTCCAAAATAGTGACATTTCAAAGTCAGTGGAGTACCTTAACGTAATGAAAGAAAAAGGTTTTTCACCAGATGTAACCGTAATGAATATGTTTTTGGACTTCATCCCTGAGTATGAAGAAGCAATGGAAGAATATCGTCAAAAGTCTATTGGTGTTTGATGCTTGCTTCTTGATGTTCCTTCATGGGATCCACGACTTTGCATGTGCACGGATTATATACAGTTAAGACTGCGATGTCATTGGCCCAGGTATGTGTGCTGATACATTAGTTTGGGTTGCACAGAATGATGGTACTTGTGTTTCTCCTATGTCCTATAAATGTAGACACCAAAGAGATTTGACTTACAGTTGGGAGCTTCCTGTTAATTGTATGTTTCTAAGATCTCATTGCATATTTTCTAGCTATTGATCTTGGAACCAGGTTTAAAACTGATCATAATGAGTAGGGTTATCTTATTTTTGGAAGCTGAGTGTTTTGCTTGCTCTTATTGTATTTTAATTGTTTATTATGGGATGGAGTAGCTATTTTATGTATTTATATCTTCTCTGAGTTTTAAAAAATGTATCAATTCAACCTATGATGTTTGAAGGTCATATTTTGTAGCCAACATTCTTGCGTTAATTGAAAGAATGCGTTAGACCTCAAAATTGACAGAATGCACTTAATGTAAAAGTTTTGTATGAGAGATAATATTTTTTTTAGCTAACTCCTTTAGTGTGTAAAATCTAGTTGAGAAGTTTCGCATTTTACTGTGAAACTGATTCATGGGTCTAGGTTGAAACGTATGAAAAGAGGAGTCTGTAAAACTTGTGATAATTTTTATGTGTGATGGAGTAAGTGAAACATATTAATTGTAGCTAACAGGCATTGACTTCTTATTTTCTTAATTAGTTTTTGAATTGAAGTTACATTTTGTGGTAATATTTAAAATTTTACCAATACAACAGTACAGAATAATACTTTGATTTGACACTCTCAGACAATCTATCCAGTGACTGGGAAGAAATTATGTTTAGCTACCAATATCAATATTGACATATATTATTCTGCTAAACAAGGTGTAAGTACGATTTTTGCTCTCGATTCATTGTTGTTTTGTGTATTTGTGCAGTAATCTATTGCATAGCTTTGACTTGGATACAAATATTAAGTGAGTGTCTTTATATAGGCATCTAAGCTATACAATTTTCAAATTGTAGGATGTGGGCACCCGACATTAGGTAAATCATGATGGGGCGTACTGAACTATTCTTCAGACCTGCAAGACACATTACATTCTTAGATGGACTTTTTTCAGGGGTGAATGGCTAAATGGTCTTCTCCATTCCATGTTAAGCAGATATGATAAGCTATCAGGTTGGTTAAGTGGGTTTTGAGATATAAGCTTAAAATGGTGTTTCATTGAGGTGAATTTGCAATACATTCTTTCTTCTGAAAGGTAAACTCTTGAAACTCAAAGATTGCTTTCTTGATTGAGTATTATGAAAACTGTATTTTGGGTAGGTAACTGAGCAGAGTTTAGATTAAACAAGGCTATATTTAACAATAAGTTTTTGCAAGAAATCTCTTACTGTATGATGTGGAAACCTAGGATTCCCTGTGCCAAACAAAATGCAGCAGTGCTGATTGATTACAAAAATTGGGTATGGATTTCTCTCTGGTATAGTTGGCACTTCCTATTGGTCTGCTTTTGTTATTATTCTAGATGATGGTTAAACTGACACAGATGTCATAACACAGGCTCAGGAAACTCTTGTGTATTCTAACTTAGTTTTTCTCTAACCACATAGAAAGCCTTTGTTAGATTCCTCCTAATTGCTTGTTATAATCTAATATCCTGCAAATTCTGTGTAATATGTGATTCCAATCTATAGTGGTATAACCATATGCATCTGCTATAACAATTGAGGAATCAGTGATGTCAACTTCTTCCTTTTCTGGTCCCCTGTTTAAAGTTAAATTATTGGGTGAGAAGTGTTATAATCTGTAAATCTTTAAAATGGGTGATATTGAATAATTTCATGCCATGTGTTGAAGACTTGTATTGTAATTGAGTTCTGTGTACAACAATGCTTTGCCATAATTTAAATCAACACAATAAAAAAAATTATGAAATTCGAAATATGTAATCTTAAGGTTAGAGTATTGTCAAATCCCATGCTCATTTGCTTGCATGATTTAAACTAAGAGCAAAGGTGTTCTATTAAATGATTTATAATCACTTGGATTTGGTTTCGAATTTTTGTAAATTAGTTAAAGTTTAGCCTGCCACTGCTCTCATTAGTTTTGCAAGAAAAGTTTCCGTTTATCTGTTGGTATTGTATGTGAAAGTTAAATATCTAGTTACCTAGATGAGGGGTTTATCTTAGAATTTTATAAATTAAACATCCAATTTGAGGGTAGTCCATGGAGCTTGTATCAAACTTCATATTGATTTAACAGTTCGACTTTAAAACTTATGAGAATATACTTCATTGGTGCAAAGCAAAATTTTGCTTTGAAATAAGAATAATACAAGGCTGGTGTTTTTACAAGTTCCTGATGCCACATGCCAAATTCAGAAGATTGAATTATTGAAAGTCACAACTATGCCTCAATTATGCAGATGATTTATAGCCAGTTTCATGCATGAAGATCAAGATTGTATTAGTTGGTTATATTCACATCCTGTAGCATGGTAGTGGAGATATACCATGAAGTATGTTCTCATAGTAATGTGCCAAGTAATATTTGTAAGAGATTCTTCTATAGATTGATAGGTTCTTCATCTGATAACAGTTCCTTGATAGGACCACATACTCTTGATGTACCTCTGCTGTCTGTTCACATGATTCAAAGATGCATGCCGCTGAATCTCTTGGGCCTTGATGGGTTGCTAAAAGTCTATGATGAATGCTAATGAACTTGTCATTTGTTGCAAGTTGCAGTCCAAAGAAAATCTGGTAAGAGAATGTAATACTTAGTAGACATTTTTCTCAGCGATGATCAGGTTTTTTTTGTTTTTGTTTTTGTTTTGTTTTGTTTTGGTTTGCTGCAAAAGTTTAGCTGTTAGCACTACAGGAGGTGAACACTGCATGCAAGCATCATATTTCTCAGAGTTGATGCCTACTAGCAGATAATTGTGATTTACATAATCATTCATGTACTGATAGCCAGATAGCTTTATACTCGGAATGCCTCAATGTGTGTTATTTGATTTAAATCATATTATGCGACATTCAATTTACATGCCAATAGTTTCTTCCCTATGACTTCAGAATTCAATGTTACACTAACACTAACAGGACAGTCCTCAAAGTTGACTGAGAAGGAATGAAATCAAGAAGGATAGATTCTACAGAACATAGTAGGACGATGAATTTTAGCTGAACAAATACTGCTGGAAGCCTAGAACAGAAGTGAGAGCGAAATAACATGCAGAGCCAGAGAGTATGTTCTAACATGTTATCTGAAACTTTTAACTATTTGTGATATGGCCTGTATTCATTTGTCTTCCTTCAGCTTTCACTATTTTGGTTTCTGATTCTCCATGAAAAATTTCTATGTTAATAAATATTTAGAATTTGATATATTGAATTCTATAAGAAAGAAAGGGAACACTGATATTTAACTGAGAAAATTGAAATGAAAGCTTCACCTGTCTTTATACCATAGGCAATTAAAAATCTCTCAATTTTCAAATAGATTTAGCTAGTCTAAGTCAATTATGCATTTAGGAAACTTAACTTCATGGATGATTTGTGGGCCAATTTGTAGCCATAAGGAGATCTTCATGCTGGCAAATAAGCAGTTGAGTTTGAGACTTTGTTCTATGCTCAATTATATATATTGTGTTACTGTCTCTTGTGCTTAGCTCAATAAAATTTATTAAGAAAAATATATGAATGATGCCTGCTGAAGATATTACCTACAGGAAATCCCCAACATTTATTTCCTTTTCCTTTTACTTTTGTCATGAACTAATCCTTTTTCTAGAGCTACGATGTAGCCTAACTATGAGCGGCTATAATATCTTTTAGAATTAATCTATGATTTATCTTTTCTACTTGAGTATTTATTTTTGATCTTCATGCCTCTAATTAACTGACCATTAATTAGTTGTTAGGTTAATCACNACCTACAGGAAATCCCCAACATTTATTTCCTTTTCCTTTTACTTTTGTCATGAACTAATCCTTTTTCTAGAGCTACGATGTAGCCTAACTATGAGCGGCTATAATATCTTTTAGAATTAATCTATGATTTATCTTTTCTACTTGAGTATTTATTTTTGATCTTCATGCCTCTAATTAATTGACCATTAATTAGTTGTTAGGTTAATCACAATGAGACTGGAAGGAGATTTGTATGTCCAATTCATTAGGATAGATAGCATAGGTTGTATGTAGGATATGGATATATCTTTATGACATGTGTAGAAAATTAAAAGAGATCCATAGAATTAAGTAAATTTCTAAGTTATTCATAATTCACATAGGAATATAGTGGATTTCATAACTTGAGAATATTTTCATTAGATATTGAGAGAGACTAATGAATAAATTAGGGAATCTTGGCTAGCAATCAAAAAGATAAATTTGGATTAAGGAATTAAGGAAGAAAATCTGAATTAGTTATGGTGAAATCAGAAACCTTAGATTTCTCTCATTTAAATCTCTATATGTTTAAGTATTTTTGCCTTTAAATTATTGCTTGATACATGATTTTAATTGTCTAGATAAAATTGAAATAGACTCAATTTTGGTACTTAGTAGCTATAATCTTTGTGAGACAATACTCACTTTTTATTACTTGAAAATGACAACGTACACTTGCGTTAAAGTTTTACACAACAAGTTTTTGCCGCTGTTGCTAGGGATTGTGCGTCTATTAATATCAATACTAGGTTGTTTTAATCTTAGTCTAGATGTTTATTTTTCTGTTTTAAATTTGCGCTCTTTGTTTTTTAGGAGTTTTTTTTCGTATGAGAAGTGTGAGGTGCAGTAATCTAATTCCTTTGGATTCTGAAATCGAGAAGATGTGTAAGAAAAACCGAAGGGAAAGAAGAAACGCTTCTAGACCAGCTCAGGATACTATAGAAAATGCCGAGCAAAACCGAGAGTTAGTGATGATTTGAAAGACATTGAAGAACTATGGGGTTCCCAAAGGGCTAGTTCCAATCTTAGGGATTAGTAGGCTAGTCATACAAGCCAACTTCTATGAGATCAATGCGAGTGTAATTTAGATGATGCAAACCAACCAGTCTGGCGGGTTAGCAATTGAGGATGCGAATGTGCACTTAGTAGGATTTTTGGAAATTTGTGACACCTTCAAGTACAATGGTGCCATTGACGACGCCTATTCCCTTTTTCGCTGAATGATGAGGCAAGGAATTAGCTATATTATCTACCAACGTGGTCTATCAATACATAGGATGAGATGACTGATCACTTTTTATTGGGATTTACCTACTAGCAAAAACTGCCAAGATGTGCAATGACATTAATACCTTTGTGCAACATGACATGGAGGGATTGCATGAGGCTTGGATGGGTTTCAAGGGTCCGTTGAAGAAGTGCTCACATCATAGTTTATAGGAGTGAATGCAATTTCAAACTTTCTACAATGGTTTGAATGAGTTCACGAGAACTCTACTTGATGCTACAACAAGTGGATCATTAATGGAGAAAATTGATTAGGAAGCCTTTAGGTCACTTGATCAAATGGCAGCAAATGCTCGCCAATAACATTTTGAATGGGGTCCACCTAAGAAAGTTTATGAGATGCATGCTGTAGATCTCATCATAGCCTTCACTGCCAAGATGGACACTATTGCAAAACATTTGAGTACTCTAACAGCCAATGATATTTATACTCCTCAAGCCACATGTGAAGTGTGTCATGACAATCATTCTAGTGCAGATTGTCCCGTGATGAACTCTAACATGCCACAATCTTTTGAAGAAGTTTAGTTTGTAGGGAATTTCAATAAGCAAGGTAATTCCTATGCCAACAATAATAATTCAGGATGGAGAAATCACCTAAATTTCTCCTAGAAGAACTCTCAGAATGTGATCAAGCAATTCAGATACGAACATTCTTTACAACCTTCAATGCAAGCTCAGTCACCATCACCCAAAGTCTCACTAGAAGATGCTATTGTTCAACTGATATTGAACACTACTCTATTCATAACAAGGATAAACACTACATTGCAAAACCAAGCAGCTTCCATCCACAACTTAGAGGTGAAAGTTGGGCAGATTTCTAAGTTGCTTTCTTTAAGAGATCAAGGCACATTGCCTTGCAATACAGAGAAAAATTCCAAAGAGCAAGTTTAGGCCGTTACCTAGAAGAATGACAAAATCTTGGAAGAGCAAAAAAAGAAAGTTACAACTGTAGAAAAAGAAAAAGGAAGTAACTGATGATGCTATTGTACGTATAGAAAAAACGCAAAGAGGGGAGGTAGAGGAACTGAAATCCAAGCTTCTTACTTTGGTTCCTCTATCCTAAAGCTACGAGTGCCATTCCTTCACCTGTTGTAGAAGCAGAACCTTGACAAACAATTTTTCAAGTTTTTTTAAGGTATTTAAGAAGCTCCACATAAATATTCATTTTGCAAAAGCTTTGGCACAAATGCTTAGTTATGTCAAGTTCATGAAGGAGATCCTCACCAACAAGAGAAAGCTATAAGACTTTGAAACTGTGACACTTACTGAAGAGTGTAGTGTAATTCTCCAAAAGAAATTGCCTCCAAAATTCAAAGATCTAGGGAGCTTTATAATTCCATGCACTATTAGTGAATTTTTCTTTGGTAGAGCTTTATGTGATCTTAGCGGGTCTATTAATTTAATGTTCTTGTCTGTATATAGGAAACTGTGTTCTAGAAAAGCTAAGTCAACCACAATGTCATTATAGCTAGTTGACATATCCATTAAGTATTCAAGAAGTTTTCTAGAAGATGTACTAGTCAAGGTGAACAAGTTTATTTTTTCGGCTGACTTCATTGTACGGGATATGGAGGAGGAGGAGGACTAAGAAATTCATATAATTCTTGGTCGTTCATTTTTAGTAACTGTGAAAACTCTCATTGGTGCGCAGAAAAGGCAACTCGCTTTGACAATGTAAAGTGATCAAGTATCTTTCAAAATTTTAAAAGAAATAAAACACTTGGATGAAGTGAATATGTGCTTTAAGGTTTATACCATAGATGAAAACACCAAAGAATTGACTCCACCAACTTCCTTGAAGGACCCAATTGCAACTTATATTGAGAGGACGTCTAATAAGGAAAAATCACTTGATTCAGAGTCTAAAATCCTCAAAAATCAAGAAGCTAATCTCTTGTCTCAAGTCGAGCCTCATAAGAAAAGAAAGAAGAAGAAACATTCCTTCAAAAATATCCTTTTGGAGCACCTAAGTAAGTAATTTTGCTTTGGAAACAAAAATGAGGTTTGAAGCTTAAAGATGAATGTCTAACAATTAAAAGCTCACAGAGATAATGGATTAAAGTTCCAGAAATCTTCATCCACCATTTTTTATCCCATTTGACATTCTTTAGAGATAGTTGAGCTGATGACTATAAACCAAACACTTTTTGGGAGGCAACCCATTTTTTGAACCATTCATTTCGTTTTTTTAATTCTTAAAGTTTTCTTATTCTAGTGTTATGTTGTTAGGTTTAATTTGTTTTTAGTTTTTGTTAAATTTCAGGTGTGGATTCAAGTTTTGGGGTCCAGGGTGTTGAAAAAGTGCAGAAAAATAGGGTTTGATAAAGTGGACAGTAAGCTTGGTGTCGCAACGCTGGGTTTCAGCGCCAGCTCGCAAGAGGCAAGCAGACAGGGACATACGCACCACATTGTCTTCCCATTCATGCCACAGCGCCCTCTACCACATCAAGGCTAAGCACCAGGCAATAAGTATGACGCCGCAACGCCTTGCACTTTTCAAAAAGAATTTTTTTTTTGAAATTCCCCCTCGTCTCCCTTTCATTTACACAAAATCCCTTTCCTTCTTATTTGCATTTCACCCCACAAGAACACACACACATCAATTTAAAATCTTGTTACTCGAATTCTTCACCAAACACGAAATTTCTCCACTTATCCCCTTTCATTCTCATTTTCGAACCTTTCTGCACTAGACCCATAAGTTTTCACTTGCACATTCACCATTGCACATAATTCACACTGAGTTAACTCAGCAAAAAAGAGAATTGTCTGTTCTTGCATTCTTCTAGGTAATTCTCTCTTACTTTCTCCTTCTTCATTGCTTATGGATGACAACTTGGCCTAAATGGAGGGTTTGCTTGTTTAAATAGGCCTAGAGAAAGTGAGTTTTACATTATGCATACTATGTGTTTGATAAATGGCCTAAGTTAAGGTTGGAGTTTTTCATGTGCAAAAATGCTTACTTGGATGACCTGAGTGGTGTTAAATTGCAAGATTACATGCTTTTGCTGGCCAAATGGAGGGTAGAATATCTAGATAGACTATTCAAAAATGTGTTATATGATATGTATGCCAAGTGTTCGATAAAATGCCTAAGTGTAAGTTAACTTCTATTTTGTGCGAAAATGATGGATTGGATGCCTACTTGATGCTTCATTACTAGATTACATACATGTTTCATGGTTTAAATTAGGTAAGCACTAAAATTCCACTCCATGTCTTATATTATACCAATGCTTTCACTTATGAATGTGATATCAATGTATGCTTGCCATATGTTTGATGATATGTCTTAATGAAGTTTAGAGTGTTAGTATGCATGAATTTGCCTACTTGGATGCCTACTGTGAACTTAATTGCTAGACGTCATGGTTGTGCAATGCTTTTGCTTTGTGTTTGTGGACTTATTGTTGTGTTTTTCATTGGTTTTCAACACAAACCTCATGGCACCACCAAGTAAGAAGAAAGCCGTTGCTTCCTCCTCCTCCAGCTCTTTTAATCGATGGAAATTTGTGAATAAGGAAGTCGAAAAGTGGTTTCAAGAGATTGTAATTCACAAGGCATTCGTTCCAGAGCATGGCTTCACATTTTTCCATGGCCCTACCCAAGAGGTGTGAGACTTGGCCACAGATAAAGGTTGGCTAGATTTCGTTGCACACCCCATTATTGTTGTGGTGCTGGTGGTCAAAGAATTCTAAGCTAATGCCAAGTTTTGGAAAGACTTAAAGATGTTCGTGTAAGGCAAATGGGTGCCCATTGACAACTGATCAATAAATGCTTTCTTTGGCTTGTGTAACATAGCCAATGATGACTACTTGGGCTATTGGCATGACGGGCCTTAATGGGAAAAAATACCACCGCCCTATGCAAGCCAAATACGCAGTGAAAGATGAGAGATGACACGCCTATTTCCTTCAAGTCATCTGTTCTATAGACTTGCAGTAAGGTGTGGTACCATTTCCTTTGTACTTGCTTCATTCTCATTGGCCATGAAGTCACCACCATAATTGTTGTAATGGCTAGTGGGAATGAGGCGGACACTAAGGAAATGGTACCACACCTCACTGTAGATCTCCAGAGCAGATGACTTAAAGGAAATAGGCGTGCCATATCTCATCTTCCATTGCGTGCTCGACTTGCATTGGGCAGTGGTGATTTCGTCCTATTGAGGCCCGTCATGCCAATAGCGCAAGTAGTAATCATTGACTATGTTGGGCAAGCCAAATAGGGTGTTGATTGATCAATTGTCAAAGGGTACTCATTTGCCTCGCACGAGCACCTTGAAGTCCTTTCAAAACTTGACATTTGCATAGAATTCTTTGACCACCGGCACCACAGCGGCGATGGGGTATGCGACAAAGTCTAGCCAACCTTTATGTATGGCTAAGTCTCGCACCTCTTGGGTAAGGCCACGAGAAAATGCAAAGCCACGCTTTGGAATGAATGCCTTGTGAATTACAAACTCTTGAAATTGCTCATCGACTTCCTTGTTCACAAATTTCCAGCATTCAAAGGACTCGGAAAAGGAGGAGGAAGCAATGGCCTTTTTCTTGCTTGGTGGTGCCATGAGGTTGGTGTTGGGAACCTATGGAAACCACAATAATGAGTCCACAAACCCAAAGCAAAAACATTGCACATCCATGACGTCTAGCAATTAAGTTCACATTAGGTATCTAAGTGGGCAAATTCATGCATACTAACACTCCAAACTTCATTAAGGCATGTCATTAAATATATTGCAAGCATACATTGATATCACATTCATAAAGTGAAAGCATTGGTATAGTGTAAGACATGGAATAGAAATTTTGGTGCTTACCCAATTTAAACCATGAAACATGCATGTAGTCTAACAATGAAGCATCAAGTAAGCATCTAATCCATCATTTTCTCACAAAATAGAAGCCAACTTACACTTAGGCATTTTATCGAACACTTGGCATACATATCATAAAACACACTTTCAAATAGTCTATCTATACCTTCCACACTCCATTTGGCCAACAAAAGCATGTAATCTTGCAATTTAACACCACTCAAGTAATCCAAGTAAGCATTTTTGCACAAGAAAAACTCCATCATTTACTTTGGCCATTTATCAAACACATGGTATACGTAATGTAAAACCCACTTTCTCTAGGTCAATTTAAACAAGCAAATCCTCCATTTAGGCCAAGTTGTCATCCATAAACAGTCAAAAAGGAGAAAGTAAGAGAATTACTTGGAAGATTGCAAGAACAAACAAATCCTTTTTTTGCTGAGTTAACTCAGTATGAATTGTGTGCAATGGTGAATGTGCAAGTGAAAACCTATAGGTCTAGTGCAGAGAGGTTCAAAAATGGAAATGAAAGGGGATGGGGTAGGGAAATTTCGTGCTTGGTGAAGAATTCGAGTAACAAGAATTTGAATTGATGTCTGTGTATTCTTGTGGGGTGAAATGTGAATGAGAGGGAGAAGGATTTTGCGTAAGTGAAAGGGGGACGAGGGGGAATTTCAATTTTTCTTTTTGAAAAGTGCAGGGCGCTGCGGCGCCATACTTACTGCTTGGTGCATAGCCTTGATATGGTAGAGGGCGTTGCGGCATGGATAGGAGGACGTTGTGACCTGTATGTCCCTATTTGCCTGCTTCTCGCACGCTTGCGCTGCGATGTTGGCTTTGCTGCCTCAACTTCCCGAGCTGGCATTGTGGCGCTGAAACCCAGCGCTGCGGCGCCAAGCTTGCTATCCATTTTGCTAAACCCCCTTTTTCTACACTTTTTCAACACCTTGAACCCCCAAACTTGAATGCAAACCTGTAATTTAACAAAAATACTAAGAAAAAATTAGACCTAACAACATATCACTAGAATAAGAAAACTTTAAGAATTAAAAAAAAAATGAAAGGAAGGGTTTAGAAAATGGGTTGCCTCCTAAAAAACGTTTCGTTTATAGTCCTCAACTCGACTATCTTTGAAATATGTCAACCGTGATAAAAAATGGTGGATGAAGATTTTTGGAACTTTACTCCACCATCTCTGTGAGCTTTGATTGTTGGCCATTCATCTTTAAACGCCCAACCTTGTTTCCATCTCCAAAGCAAGAATACTTACTGAAATGCTCTAAAAGGATCTTTATGAAAAAGGGCTTTTTTTTTTTATTTTTATGGAGCTCGACTTGAGACAAGGGACTAGCTCCTTGATATTAGGTGGCTTTTCCTTATTAGACATCATCTTCATGCTAGCTTCAATTAAATCCTTCAAGGAAGTTAGTGGAGTCAATTCTTTGGTGCTTTCATCTATGGTGTCAATCTTAAAGCCTATATTCACTTCATTTGGGTGATTTATTTCCTTGAAGACTTTGAAGGACACTTGATTACGGTGTCTTGTACTTTTCATACACTAGAGAAAATTCTTGAAAAACAAAGAGCACAAATTTAAAATAAAAAATAAATGCCTAGACGAATATTAGAATAATCTAGTATTGATATTAATAGATGCGCAATCCTTGATAACGTCNTTTTTTTTTTATTTTTATGGAGCTCGACTTGAGACAAGGGACTAGCTCCTTCATATTAGGTGGCTTTTCCTTATTAGACATCATCTTCATGCTAGCTTCAATTAGATCCTTCAAGGAAGTTAGTGCAGTCAATTCTTTGGTGCTTTCATCTATGGTGTCAATCTTAAAGCCTATATTCACTTCATTTGGGTGATTTATTTCCTTGAAGACTTTGAGGGACACTTGATTACGGTGTCTTGTACTTTTCATACACTAGAGAAAACTCTTGAAAAACAAAGAGCACAAATTTAAAATAAAAAATAAATGCCTAGACGAATATTAGAATAATCTAGTATTGATATTAATAGATGCACAATCCTCGATAACGTCAAAAACTTATTATGCAAAAACTACACGTAAGTGTATGTAACATGAACAAGTAATATAATGATGAATAAAATAGTAGAGTGAGAGAGTATCATCTTACGAGGATTATGGTTACTAAGTATTAAAATTGAGTCTATTCTAATTTTATCTAGACATTAAAAATTATGTATAGCACAATAATTTAAAGGCAAAGATAATTAAACAGATAGAGATTTAAATGAGAGAAATCTAGGGTTTTTGATTTCACCATAACTAATCTAAGTTTTGTTTCTTAAATCCTTAATCTATATTTATCTTTCTAATTTTCTAGCCGAGATTCCCTAACTTATTCATTAGCTTCTCCCAAGGTTTAGTGAAAATATTCTCTAAGTTATGAATCTACTATATTCCTATGTGAATTACGGATAACTTAGAAATTCATTTAATTTTATAAATCTGATCTTTAATTGGCTACACATGCGATGGAGGTATATTCTTATTCTACATGCAAATTATGATATTTGTCCCAATGAACTAGATACACAAATTTCTTTTTGGTCTCATTGTGATTAACCTATCGATTAATTGATGATCAGATAATTAGAGACATGAAGAACGGAGATAAATACTCAAGTACAAAAGATAAAATCATAAATTAATTCTAAAAGGAATTAAGACGGTTCATAGTTAGGCTATATCATAGTCATAGAAAGAGAATTAGTTTAGGACAGTAAAATAAAACATAATTGAAGAATATTTTGACATAGATGAAGGAAAAAGAAAATAAAAAACTCAGTTTGGATGCTCAAGAACAGTTGCTGATATCCTTCCTCTCCAAGCTTCGTCTTGCCTCTCTTTCGTCTCAAAAAGTCCAAAAGTTCATTTCCTAATTCTAAAAGTTCTATTTAAATACTTTACAAGAGTCCTAATTGATTTGGGATTAAAAATACACCGTCACGCACTTAGCCACTCGTGTGCCGGCTTATGTTGCTAGGGCACTGAGGCTCTCTTGAGCTAGCGCTGAGGTGCTAGGCCTTTGGCCACCTCTGCTGCTTTGCATAGTTTGGGTGCCTAGGCCTTCTTGCCACTGCCTCTTCTGTAACTTTTATGCCTAGAGTGCCTAGGCTCTCTCTTGTTTGTATCTTTTTCACTTTCAAACATAAATCTCTCCAATTCTTTTAATTCTACAAAATTAACACAAAAACACATTATTTGCTAATAAAAATTCTCAAGAGTACAAAAAAATATTAAGCTAAAAATATCTGAAGAATGGGTATAAAAAGCACTCAACAAACATCAATCCATTAATTCTTATGAAGAACTTGAAGATCACCTGTTTGTTCTTGCAGAAGAATTGTGATAAAGTCATTGTCTATGTCCTTGCTAGTGCCATAGCTATTAACGGTTTGGTGCACGGGCCGCGTGGCGGATAGTTTAACCTAGAAGAAGGTCTTCACCAGAATTAAATTCTTTAAGCTGAAAAGGAATAGACCAAGTGCCTCTGACTGTAACTCAAATAGAGTACATGTTAATGATATTTCATTTTTAGAGCATTCAACAACGTCTCAGTGACGAGCAGTGTGAATTCAGAGAATATGTACTTTCTGTATTACACAACAATGTCTCAGTGGCTTATGACATTGCATACTATTCAAGTGCTCATGCAAGATCTTAGCATTATTGCAAGCCACTAGAAAAGAAAAGAGAAAACTTAGAACACCATGGCTTTGATACCAAATAAGAAGATGAGAGAGTTTACCATAAAATGAGCTCTCTTCCAAACTTCCTTACATTGGTTTATTTAGGGGCAAAGCTTACTTAACAAGACAATACATGAATAGTACCTAAATGGTAAAGACATAGACTATATTTTGATTGACGAGTGGATTTTATATCCAAAATTTAGATACCATCCACTTGTTTTTTATTTAATTTTTGAGGTATTTATTGGTCTTAATCTTGTGTTTTTGTGTTTGTTTTGTAGGTCATGTAATCATGGCACTTAGGAAATGATTTGGACATGTTTAAGGGCTGAAAATGGTGAAAGGGTAAAAAAAAGAGGTTCTGGGTTGAGACCCAGTGCCTAGGCATTGCAATGCGGCCTAACTATGATGTCTTGACTTTCTTCTATCAAATTAATTTATGAATTATTATCTCTAAGTGAGTGTTCATCTCTATGCTTAATGCTTCTAATTAACTAGCTACTAATTAGATAATTGGGTTAATCATAATGAAATCGGAAGAGATTTATGTGTCTAGTTATTGTGATGAATGCCATAGATTGGATGTGGAATAAGAATATACCTACATAGTTTGTATAGTCGTTACATGTGATCCATAGAACTTAATGAATGCCTAATTGTTTTAATTCACATAGCAATATAGTGGATTAGCAATTACGGTTGTTTTTATTAGACATTGGGAGAGGCTAGCGAAAAAAATAGGAAATCTCGACTATCAATTAGAAGAATAATTCTAGATTAATGACATAAGGAATTTAATTCGGATTAGTTATGGTGAAATCAAAAATCCTATGTTTTATTTCAATAATTGAACATTGGTTTTATTTCTCATTTATCTAAATAATTGTTCGTTAAGATAAAATTATAATTAACTCAATTGTAGTAGTCATCAATCTTTGTGGGTGATATTTTACTTANATCCATAGAACTTAATGAATGCCTAATTGTTTTAATTCACATAGCAATATAGTGGATTAGCAATTACGGTTGTTTTTATTAGACATTGGGAGAGGCTAGCGAAAAAAATAGGAAATCTCGACTATCAATTAGAAGAATAATTCTAGATTAATGACATAAGGAATTTAATTCGGATTAGTTATGGTGCAATCAAAAATCCTATGTTTTATTTCAATAATTGAACATTGGTTTTATTTCTCATTTATCTAAATTATTGTTCGTTAAGATAAAATTATAATTAACTCAATTTCGGTACGTAGTAGTCATCAATCTTTGTGGGTGATATTTTACTTATTTTATATTACTTGTTAACAATAACGTGCACTTGAGTTCACTTTTCACACAACATTTGATCTTACACACTTACGTTATTATTTTACATACTTATACACTTAGGAGTTTACCTATAAAAAGAAAAGTTAAAATGGATAATATTTTGAAAAGTGAAGACACCATTTAACTTCTTCCTTAAGTCCTTTATGTTACATCAAACTTTTCACACATATTGTGGAGCAAACTTTCTTGAGAGATGTTCTTGCTTTAGTGCTCGACAGTACCTCGGAGGATTAGTCTTAAGTAAAGCTTGGGAATACCTCAGAAAACAAAAAAAACTCTTTACACATACTTTACGTCACATCACACTTTATTTCATATTACCACGCACCACAGACGTTACCACCACAATCTTCAATGCAAAAGACAAAGTTGTATTTAGAAGGAGATAGACCCATAATTGTTAGAACTAGTGCTAGCTTGTTCAGGAGGCCAATTCATCAGGGTCTGAGCTTGCCTTTGGAGTGATCAATTCTAGGACATTTTCCATTTGCCAATCTATCTCTGCTTGGGTGCACCTTCTTGCATACTCTATTAGAAAATATGCCATTTCCTATTAGTTAATCAAGTTCCTTGGTTCTGTTCCTAAACTTGTGCTGGCAGATTTGTAGGATTGCTTCCATTCTTGAGGCACAGATGAATATGAGCATGTGTCCAGTTTTCATATTCCATCCATGAAAGTCTCAGAATGTTCTCAAAAGATAACTCAGTAGAGGAATGAGATTCTTCAACAAAATGAAAATAATCTAGTGAAGCCTGAAGAGACTTGAACTATGATTAAGTGAGAAAAGGAGGGCAACACTATTGTCTTCTAGCTTTTATATTGTGTGCTCTTAGACATCGTAACCAAGCAACTTTAAAACAAGCAACTTTTTTTTTTTTCTTCTTTTGTTTAATTCATATCTATACATCATGGTCAACCAGACCAATACAGAAAAAGGAAATAGATGCGATATTCAAATCAATATTTAGCATTTAGTATTAAGAACTTGCTACTTTAATCCATTGTCAATTTATAACTGTACACGCTCAATTATTAAAAGAGTGTCACATCATTAAGATGAAGATTAAGATAGTCACGTGAGAAAGGTGCAACAAAAAGCCGCAAGAACATTGACACCACATGTCTCTCATCTTACAGATCTTGCGTACAAATTGTCTCTTGCTCTTATTGATACTATCATATGAAATTCAATATAGAAATGCATAGATGAGACTTAAGATACCTAATAAACAAGCCCTTTTACCATAATTTATATCTCAACGACCATATTCAAGTGCATGCCACTAGGCTTATATATTAAGTTTCATGTTGATTTTGATAATTCAGATGCATACACTGATCTTCTGCATATTGAGCATGCAACATGGTTTAGTTTTCTAGTTGTTCATGCCTCATGCCGAAGTTCACAAGAATCAAAAGGTCACAGTTAAAGGATAAGTAATTGAGATGAGCCATAGCCAGTTCTAAGATCTTCAAGAATGCATGTGATTGTTGTATTCACAACTTGAAGTGTAACAGTGACGAGGTTCCATCAATGCCCTTCCCATAATGATGTGCCAAGTAATCTTTCAAAGAGGTTTCTCGGTAGATTGGTGGGCTTTCTTCAGATACAAGTTCTTTGATTGGACCATATACTTTTGAAGTTGGCTCGCCTGTCTGATCATGTGTTCTAAAGAAGCCAGCCACTGAAATTCTAGGGCCTTGATGCTTTGCTAAGACCCTGTGCTGAACACTAATGAACTTGTCATTCGTCACAAGCTGCAAAGAAAAATAGAAACTGATAAACACAATCCAAGACCTGTTTCAAATGTATAACCTATATAAAGTTATGAATTCAGAAATAACTCAATGGAGACCAAACTACAAAAGTGGAGTACTCTCACATTTCTCTTAGGGATTTGGTAAAAAAATTTGAAATGGGAGAGGTCAGTGCCCCCCTGGCCCATCTATGGATCCGTCACTGCCTATACATATGCTGAATTAGTACAATAATGATCACATACTGCAGTAATAAAAACTTTAGGCATTTGCACACCAGACACATAGAAATATCAAATCAAACTACCAGATATCTAGCAATATCAGATCTCCAGAGGTAAAGCCTATTGGCCTTTAATTGCAAACAATCTAATTATTTCACTTACTAGTAGCATAAAGCTATGTTCTCAACATTCCAATGCCTTATGTTGATTTACAATATGTTATAATGCGCTTTCTAATAGCAATCCCAAACCAATGTCCTTGCGTCTGTGTGTTTATGAGTCTTGATTTCATTTTTGCAGTTAATGCTTAGACTTAAGAAAGAAGAGGAATGAGAAGACTAACACAAGGAAAATGGACATAAGGCAGAACAAATTTTTCTAGACCAGCAGTGCGTGAGGAACAGTATAATATGCAGAAGATCACAGAAGACATCTGATCAAACCTATGTTTTTATTTCATTTTGTTACTTGTGATATGTTGTAAACTCATTTGCCCACACATGGTTTTCACTTATTATTTCACAAATTTGCTTCCTGCTTTAATGACCATTTTGATGCCATATAAAAGGCTTTACAGTGACACATCAGCATTGTTTTGAGTTGAGCAAATTTTAATGAAGAGATCTTTGTAGAAATTTATCACCTGTCTTTGCTTTGTAGTTTTAGATTCTCTTTCTGATATTCACTTTTTCCACCTCACACACACACACATCCACTCTGTTATAAAATCAACACTTGTTTTAACAAAAAAAAATTCCACAAGTTGTTGAACCATAACTTGTGTTGATCTCAATGAAATTCATTTAGAAAAATTATATGAATAAATAGTATGACGAATCAAGAAATAGTTCAATAGAGGCCAAACTACAAAAGTGGGTGCTCTCAAAATTTACTAAAATAATTTAGTAAAAAATTTTGCAACTTAGGGCCAGTGCCCCCGCCCCCCTAAATCCATCACTCTGAACATTTCCATTTGACAATATTGGTAACATTATAAACTTACTTGCATAAGATCCCCAATGTTTACTACTAGAGCTTCAGGCATGGGAGGTACATCAACCCAGTGATTCTCATGAAGAACTTGAAGACCACCAATCTGGTCTTGCAAAAGTATAGTCATGAAGTCAGCATCTGTGTGCTTGCTAGTGCCCATAGTTAATTCTGGCTCAGGGCATTCTGGATAGTAGTGACCCAGAAAAACAAGTCCTTCAGCACAACCCATTCCTTTAAGGTGTAATGGATTAAGGCCCAGAGCCTCTGATAGTAACTCCAACAAAGTACAAGCCAATGTCATCACTTTTTCCGAGTATTCAATCATAATGTCTCTGCAAGTTCATTATCAACTTATCATAGAAAAATTCTCACATTATCTGTCTTGGAGTAAATCCAAACCCAAAAATAGTCATGGGCTCAGAAAAAGTCAATTTTGCCTCTTGGTTTTCTAAACATCCCAAAAATTTGTCTCAAAATCGATTTTGGACACTGTAGAATCAATTCTGGAGTTTATCCAAACATGCACATCTGATGGGATGTACTGTGGAAAAGGATTATATGATGTATGGAGCAAAAGAGTAAGTTCCAATACATAATTCTTTCCCCATCGCTAGAAATGTAATACAGATATCATGAATCCTAGTGTTTTTAAGAGAAAATTAAAAAAATTGACAAGAAAAAAGGGTAACCATTTTGAAGGGGTCGTGTTCCCCCAATAAAAGCCTTAGACTAGAAATTTTATAAATGAGAAAATAGTCACACAGCATCTACAATATGTAGTCCAAGAATCCTAATTAAAATAAAAAAAATAGCATAATTAAAAATATTAAATAATTAAAGAAAAATAACAACGAATTAAAAAATAATAATAATTCTTAAAATTCAGGAAATCAGGTTTCTATGAGACCAATCAGAAACTATACTATGAAATTAGAGAATCACGTCCGAGAAATTGTGCATGTTCTAATAATAAAATTGGTATTCCCAGAAAGGCACAAACCTAAACACTGAGGGCAGTTCTTCTGGTTTGGGTGGATGAGGAGCCAAGAAGCATATAAGTTGATCTCTCCAATTAGCAGCAGGGTCTTTGTATAGACCATAATTGGAAGTATAAATAACTCTCCTGCTAACATCCCTGGTGTAAAACTGTTTCCTCACCTCTGCATCTTGTTCATGAAACCTGCGTATTCCATTGATCATTTCCTCCAACACTTGTGTTTGAATCCCATGATTGATTATCTGAAAGAAGCCCCATTTCTCGCAAGCATTGCGAATTTCGCCCACCACTTCAGTTCGACGAACAGAATCACCATGGATGCGCTTGAGGTCAATGAATGGGATACTGAACTTTGAGTCACTTTCTCGCCTCCCATTGAGGTTAGATTGTCCACAATGGAACATACGTGGAACCTTTGTCACACCAGCTTCTACTAGTCCTTTGACACCAGACTTTGAATCATCGAATGCTTTAAGTTCACTTAGGCGATGATAAGTGGAATCATTATCTGCTTGCAACTCATCTGTGCTTGTGTTCGTTGCCGCCATATTCAGACACTAACTGTGCTTCAAATCTTTAATCAAATCAAAGCAAGCTCAAAGGACATTGAATTTGAGGAGGAAGAGATGGAATAAACAAAAGGGGGATGCGAATGATTTAGTTTCAATGTCGGACATGGTGATTAAAACTTTATGCAGAGGCCCTTTTTGCTTTCCATGGAATCTTTGCATATAGCAGAAAAAAATAATGAAGTCAAACAACTTTCAGTAAAAAGAGGACAACCAATATTGTCCTCTAGCTTCAATAGTTTTTGCTGCCATACATTTTAATGGGTGCAATAAAATAATTGGTGATTACTAAGTTATCTAATGGGTAATATTATTCTATCGGAATTTGGTGGAATTCACATTTTAAAATTAATATTATTGTGAAAGTCTTAAAAAGTTGAGTTATGTAGTGTGCATCTAATTTTAAAATAGTTGATAAAATTTGATTTTAATTGTGTTTAAGAAAATTTATTCTTGGTTATTTTTAATTCTTTTTGTATTGTTCTATTTATATATTTTACCGAAAATAAATTATTCTAACTTGTAATTCAATTTTTTAATGACACCAATTTTAGAAGGTAACTATTACCAAAATCCTCTCAATAGAAGTAGTGGTCTAGTGGAATAGCTACCATCTTTTAAAGAGAAGGTAGAATAGTGATCACCAAATAATTACTCTATGTCGCAAGAGCATTTTCAGTACTACTGTATTACTTAGCTTTTGGTACTACTCATTATCTCTTTTCACTCATTTACATTTATCCTACTTATTCTCTCTCCTCTTTTTGTTTATGTGATTAACTTTAAATGGCAACTGAAAACTTGCTATTAATGTTGACTTTTTTTTCAAAATGTACTATCATAGTACTAATTTTAAATGGCTAATTTTTATGTAGCATGTGGTTTATATATATATATAAAACAAGACAAATTAGTCTCAATGATTTTATGATATTCCCTATGGAAACGCCGTTTCTGGGGGCGTACCCCTTTCGGGGACGTCCCTGAAACGCATACCACAACTCCGAAACTCAGAGATTTTCATTTTTTTTTTGTGTTTCGGAATGCCAAAAAATGCAAAGATTCGTCAAAGAAATGTGCCCGAAACGTCTGGCTGGATGCAGAGGCAAGAAACAACGCTGTTTTCACCAGGAAATTCCCGGTCATTAGGAAACGTTGTCGTCTAGCTAGAGGTGGGAATTGAAATGAAGGAAATGGCGNACTGACCTCACTAACGGAGGACCATTTTGATATAAATGTCTAATTTTTTAAGGACGATTTTGTCGAAACCCAGATCTTTCGAGGACTCAAATGTAGGTTTATTCAAATATTTTATTTATGTTACTTACTCGTTACAAGCTCAGCCATATAATGATTAATGAAAATATCATGATAGTATTCCTCATTTAAAACTAAGCCACAGATCCTATAAGATTTTTATCACCAGTGCCTCATAATCTTTCTTTTAAAGTATTAGTTTAAATGTACTTCTTTTAATTAGGACCCTATCATCACCCCAAGTTATAACTTCGTCAGTTTAATGCTGACATAGCAAACAACTTTTCCGTATGGTAATAGATGAAGCTTATGTAGCGCTAAAGTGACATACAAATTGCCACCCATTAAACATACATGCAAGTCATGGAACTCAGTTTTCCCTAAATTGATGAAAATTAGGGTGAGGAGCATAGATAGAACTCAATTTTTGTGTCACTTTGGCGCCACGTTAACTTCTTTTATTGCTACATAAACAAGTTGTTTGTTATTTGAGCACTAAACTAACGGAGTTATAATTAGAGATAACGACAGAGACCCAATTAAAAAAGAAAAATTGTAGAGATCTAATTTAGAATTTGTCCAAATTATAAGAATCTGTAATACATTTAAACCTAAAGCATTTGTGCATATCAAGTTTCTTTTTTCACTTTTCCCCTGAAACCATTTCTTTGATTGGTTCACAAATTCTCCCTTTAGGTAGAATTGTTATTTCCTACAGAGAAAAGATCAAAGAAAAAGTATAGAAATTTGAATCTGAACCCATGTTCTTAATAGTTCTGCATATCCATATAAATATATCTGTATTGTCAAAGTATTTGTATCAAAACAAAAAGTCAGCAAGAATCAGATTCTTATGAAAACATTCATCTCAATATACCTGTGTTTATTGCAATAATAACAAATCACAGCTTCAAAACCAAGAAAATGTTACACCGGTATAATATGTCAAATAATGTACTGCTAAACATTAACCAAGTTTGAAAAATGTTGGAGAAATGCTTATCACACNGGCAATAGTAAAACTAAGAAATTAATAAATTCAATGTCTACTTGAATAATGAAACATATCTGCAGCCAACCATGACTTGTTCCCAATCCCATGATTAGTGAGAAACTGACAAAGCATATGTGGAGGAAATATTTTAGAGTAAACTTACATTTGAGTCCTCGAAAGATTTGGATTTCGACAAAATCGTCCTTGAAAGATTGAACATCTATAATAAAATGGTTATCCATTAGTGAGGTCAGTTAACAAGTGACGGAATTGCTGATGTGTCATCGTTAAGCGCTTGCGTGGCACGTTAAATACTTACATGACATATGACGTGGACTAGTTTAAAAAAAAAAAAACCAGCACACTTGATTTATGCTCCAAGCAGTGTCATTTGGTTATGTCTCACATCATCTTCCTTGCTGTTCTCTGAAGTGTGCTGGGTAAAAACTCAAACTGCCGTTCTCCCTTACATCAAGAACATACCGGCCTTCGGTTTGGCAAGCACATCGGAGAGAAGTACCGGCCTTCGAATCCTCTGGGCACACTATCCCATCTCCCTCGACGAACATGTTGAGGAAGCTCTTAGAATACCCACTAGTCATCACCACCGCTTGATGCTCTTTCTTCCCCAGGCTGAAAAATCTCCACGGAAGTGGTAGTGGCGTTGTTAAAATTCCAAAACACAATTTGTGGAACCCTTTTATACCCTCTTTTTCTGTAACTCTTCCATGCCTCATTATAATCCAAGGCCCACTTGTTATTAGAAGCCGTATCAAAATCCTTGCATGTAAAAACAAAAACTTTCTTCATCATCGTTTCCTTCGTGACCTTCTCTGTGATGGCAGCCTGCAAAATCTTGTCATAAATATTAAGAAAATCCAAGCTCTCATCTCCACCCAACTATCTCAGAAACTCCCTTTTTGATTGCAGATTGTCTCCTTCAATCTTCCGAAGCTTGGGGGAATCACTAAATAAAAGTGAACACCTTTCCCCTCCATGGACATAGGCTTAGCTCAGAAATCAACAACCCCATTAAAATAGAGACCTCCAAATACACCCCCCTCATGTTTTCAAAGATGTCACACACTGCAAGACAGTTCTGGAACTTACTCTGTTTCCTGCAATATTGAACTACATTCTGCCATTGAGAAAATGCAACATTTTTAGAAGCAAAAATCTGGTTTGGAATTTTGTCATATGTGCTTGCCGGTTTTTTTNTGCCGTTTTTTTTTTTTTTTTTGTTAAATTAGTCATATGCCATTTAACGTGCCACGTAAGCACTTAACAGTGACACATCAACAATTTTGTCACCTGTTAACTGACCTCACTAACGGAGGACCATTTTGATATGAATGTCTAATTTTTTAAGGACGATTTTGTCGAAACCCAGATCTTTTGAAGACTCAAATGTAGGTTTATTCAAATATTTTATTTATGTTACTTACTCGTTACAAGCTCAGCCATATAATGATTAATGAAAATATCATGATAGTATTCCTCATTTAAAACTAAGCCACAGATCCTATAAGATTTTTATCACCAGTGCCTCATAATCTTTCTTTTAAAGTATTAGTTTAAATGTACTTCTTTTAATTGGGACCCTATCATCACCCCAAGTTATAACTTTGTCAGTTTAATGCTGACATAGCAAACAACTTCTCCGTATGGTAATAGATGAAGCTTATGTAGCGCTAAAGTGACATACAAATTGCCACCCATTAAACATGCATGCAAGTCATGTAACTCAGTTTTCCCTAAATTGATGAAAATTAAGGTGAGGAGCGTAGATAGAACTCAATTTTTGTGTCACTTTGGCGTCACGTTAACTTTTTTTATTACTACATAAACAAGTTGTTTGTTATTTGAGCACTAAACGGAGTTATAATTAGAGATAACGACAGAGACCCAATTAAAAAAGAAAAATTGTAGAGATCTAATTTAAAATTTGTCCAAATTATAAGAATCTGTAATACATTTAAACCTAAAGCATTTGTGCATATCAAGTTTCTTTTTTCACTTTTCCCCTGAAACCATTTCTTTGATTGGTTCACAAATTCTCCCTTTAGGTAGAATTGTTATTTCCTACAGAGAAAAGATCAAAGAAAAAATATAGAAATTTGAATCTGAACCCATGTTCTTAATAGTTCTGCATATCCATATAAATATATCAGTATTGTCAAAGTATTTGTATCAAAACAAAAAGTCAGCAAGAATCAGATTCTTATGAAAACATTCATCTCAATATACCTGTGTTTATTGCAATAATAACAAATCACAGCTTCAAAACCAAGAAAATGTTACACCGGTATAATATGTCAAATAATGTACTGCTAAACATTAACCAAGTTTGAAAAATGTTGGAGAAATGCTTATCACACTATAAGAAATTTTTTGAATTCCAACGAAATTTTTTCGTTAAAATTTCGAATTCTAACAAAATTTAAGTCATTGAAAAAGTCACAGTTGGAATTAAAAAATTCCAATGAAATTTTACTATTAGAATTCAGTTTTGAAAAACAAAATTTCATTGAAAAATTCAAACGGAAAATTTCATTGAAATTTTTAAAAAAATATTCTTTTAATATATTTTAAAAAATATATATTTTATTTTTTGAAATTCCAGTCCTAAGTTTTTTTTTTTTTTAAAAGTAAATTCTTAAATAATATTTCTTAGAAATCAAAATATACCATTTGACAAATTCTTATGAATTTCATATACATGTAATTAAAATATTTTGTTTGAATACACTATTATAAAAAGACTAATTAAACAAAAATATTCAAAACTTTGTTGTATTTATAATTTAACAATATAATAAAGTATTCAACAAAACATGATAGCTTATAAATGAGGAAATTATACAATAAAAAATTCTTGGTAAGGAATCTTCATGAAACATCAAACGTAAACCTAAGAACTAATACAAGTGACATTATAAGAGGCAACTAGCCATCATACTCTCTCTGAGCAAATTTATTCTCTGGATAAAAGATAGCTACCATTTGATTCCTGCCAAACTTTCGTCCATTCAATCCAGCACGAGCATTTGTAGAACCATCAACATCAGCATACTCCAAAAACACCTGAAAGCACATAAAAGTTAATTTGCAACAGTTGCTATAAACAACCATAGAAAGAACTCCCAGAAAAACAGCCATAGTTTGATAAGCATATATATATTGTTACTGGTCAAAAGCAAAGCACATTTACAAGTTAAATAGTTGTGCACCTCCATAGACCCAAGAGAATTCCCGTCATCCCACATGTTGTCATAAAGGGTGCAGCAGTCAAAACCCAAAATCAATAGTGAAATGGAAGTGTTAAAGTTACTACATCTGAAAAAGGTTAGTGAGGAAGAATAGAAAAAGAAAGGCATGATAATAAAGGTTGGGATAGGGAACAGAAGAAAAGAAAGATGCATAAGCTTGGGGCATATAACCATGCAAGTATAGTCAAAGGAAACAAAGCATCCTGAAAAGGAAAGAAAAAATTGTAGAAGAAATAAAGTAACAATAACTATATATCTCCAGTATTTTTTGTTAGATGTTAGGAAATTCCAAGAGAATAATAAAAAATGAGACCCCTCGATCAAAGTATCAAAATTACTGAAAAAATGACGATAGCCTAAGATGCATTTAGTAAGTCTATGCAAAGTTCACATGATGTTAAACAAATTGGATTAAGATCATGAATTAGCAGCCAAATTTGGCAAAGTAAAGATAAATAAATAAATAATGATTAGACAAAGATATGGAGAAGTACCTAATAGGGCGGTAATGAGGAAGTTTATCCAAGATCTCCAGTTCCTCAAGAGTGATCTGATCAATCTTGTTCACGACATAGATGCAAGGCGTGTATATTGTACTGCCCTCAATAACATCTACGAGGTCGTCTACAGTGGCATCATACCTAACAGTAACATTTGCATTATGTATTCTATACTCCCTGCATATAGCCTTCACAGTCTCAAGATATATAATAAGTATGATTTTGAATAACCAGAGATAATAATGCCCATAACACATAACATAAAACTGAAACACAAATGCACATTGTGGATCTATCAAATCTCACTACTATTAGACTAGAAAAAAACTAGACAGTGCACTTCAACAAAGTAGGACACAAATTTGCCGAAAAACAAAAATTGCAAATCGAGGAAATATTCTATCACTTTTCTGAATTTGAGTTCAATTATTTGCTGCTTTATAATATTATGGATTCAAGTATACTGGCCACCATACAAAAGTAGCTTGCAAAATACAAAACTGGCAAATAGCTGGAAGCTGCATATTCCTAGTTGCCACTCAGAATGCCAGTATAATGCCTAAAAACTGTCAACAGTTAAAGGAATCAGTAGATGTGTACATGAGAAAGAGGGCACAGTATTCGATGAGACTACTAAGAAATTCATTAATGATAGTAACTATTATTAAAATGAAAAATGGACGAGGGAGTTTGAAGAATGAAGTCAAATTAAAAGCTGCTTCCACAAAGAGCCAATCAAGAAGCAAGCCTCACCAAGCTTCAATTATCTCAGAATAGCACCCAAAAAAATCAGCATTTCACCAAAGACATCTCCATTCACAGTTGCTCCAGGACTATGGATGGAACTGCTGCTGTCAACAAATAGCCAGATCATTTACTTTTTAAAGTCAAAATGTTAACCACCAGTGACCATCATCTTCATTCATCAGGTTCATGCTACATAAAGGATAAATATACTTAATAGAACCAATTTTTTTTTGAACAAGTCATTCAACTACATGTTGCAATACTGTGAATAAATTTTGAAGGTGTAAGGAGTTCTCTCCGCAGCTTTGCAAGTTTAGCCTGGTGCCATATGGTCACTAAAATAATATCAATTCCTCAAGAAAAATAGCAACAAAAAAGAAATAAACCAACAGAGGAAGTTTCAAAAATAAATAATACAGCGAGAAAATCTCCATATATAAGGTTGATTCTTAAGAGAAGAAAGACTTTCAAAAGAGATAACATCCATCTTGCCTTCAAATATCACATATAAGTATATAAAGATACATGTTTGCCTGAGAAACAAGAAGAAAACCAATAAGCAACACTCTATATGGCACAAAGATTCAACACCTTCACAGTTTCATCTACTTAGATTAGATATGATCCCACATACTTTTCCAGTTCATCTAAACTTACTGTTTAGTCCTTAATAAAAGTTACTTGATGCTCCTTATCATGCGAAGATTCAGAAAATAAGGATATAATTCCAAAAGGTCTGAAAAGAAAAGTATTAAGTAAAAATCAAAATTATCAACCATTTTTCATGTACCAGCAGTCATTCACAAGATGTTTCTCTACAAATTATACTACTTAATCGACAATGTATAAGAAGGGAGATATGTAGTGACCAGAGGAATATAGCTTTGGAAAGACTGTTTTACATGTACTCTGAAGATATCTAAGAAATTTTAATTTTGAGCAGATTTCTTCAACCTAATTTCCAAATAGAGGAAGTGCATAATGTTCGAGTCTTACAAATTGTACCCATCAATCAAGAAATACAAACATTATGGGAGCAGAAGTGGTAGAAATAAGAACATACTGTTTAAGACAGAGAATGTTCACATTAAGAAAAATTATTTAAATTTTCACCACAAGCAACTGCAGATTTACTCTGTCCAATTTCTCTTCAAACAAAGTTGTCATATGGATACCAGTATTAGCAGATTTTAAAGAGAAAAGATTTCCTATGTTGTCTGCTGAAAACATAATGCATCATTAGCAGCAATATGGATACCAGTGCAAAGATGAATTTCACCCCTTTCAAAGTCAATATGTAGGTTTCTAGCTGCCCTTTGAGCTTCCTCAGAGAGCATATGACCCTCTTGCTCAGCTTTCTTCACCGCATCATAGAGAACGTGGTTTGTGTTAAGATGCTGCACAGTAGAGAGTAGACAACATTAAGGACTAGAAATATTAAGACAGCAATATGGTAGATGGAGTTAGGCTGGCTTTAAATTGGTTCAGGGCAAGATCAATTTAATCTTGGGATTAGTCACAGCAATAGACAATACATACTCTCCCCAAGTAAGTCATGTTTGTTGTAACAGATAGGAATCTAAGCAAGTGTATATGCCAAAACTCAAATTGTACTCGTACCTATAGTTACGTGTTGGGTACTCCAAAATATGTATCTGGTATGCATTTTTCTAATTTATACACCTGGGTACATCCTGGTATGCCTGAAATATGCATGGGTGCCTTCGGATGCGGCTTGGATAAACACAAGAAGTAGGAGCAATTTTTGTTTCTCTTTAAAAAAAATTTAAAACGCTGTGTTTTGACAGCAAACTGCAAAGTAGTGTCAAACACTAGAAAACCAGTAGTTTACTTTACCATCTCCATATAAATTCTCCCTCAATTTGGCCTCTTATGCTGTTGGCATCAACTTCCTCTGCATTCTTGGTGTTGTCGAGTGTTTGACTCTCAGAAAATTGGTCAGTACTAAGTGGGGAGGCCTGCATTTCAAGTGATATTCATATCCCTGGTTTTCTCAGAAAGGATTCAGCTAACCCCATTATAGATATTGTTAATATAAATATCAAAATATGTTGAATCATATGCATGCTCTGCTGTGGCAGAGCTTGAACTAAATTCTTGAAGGGCCCAAAGAGATATATAAAAACATTTTGGAAGGGCCATGTTAAATTTTTTAAAAATTTTTGAGCAGGCTAAGTAATTTTTTTAAAATTAAATTGCATAAATTTATTTATTTTTGTTTTTCGAGGGGCTCCCCCTCCTGCTCCTTAGAAGCTCCACCCTTTGCTCCCACCTACTTCTAGGATAGAGTTACACCTACATTGGAAACAATGCATGCAATCAATGAAAACATGTAATCCTTGATTCCAGTTGATGAGAAATCATATTTAAGTTCTGATAGTACTTGCAAGTCTTATCAAAATATAGTGCAAGATGTCCATACACCAAAATTTTGCAATGGCATTGCATGCTCATGATTCCAAAAATCGCAAATTGAAATTGAAGGTCGGAGTACCTGTCATATGTTATTGAGAAATATAGACCAATACAATGGACTTTGCAATAGGACCAAATTGATGTTCACTCAACTTGGCAAATATATGTTATTGAAGGGAGAGAGTATTATCAGGCAGTAATATAGGAGAAAAAGTATTCATCTCACACATGAACTTGACTTCTTTTGATCCACGGCTACCTTTCAAGCTATAGCGAAGACAATTCCCAGTGAAAGTTTGTTTTGGCATGACCGTCAATAAAAGTGCGGGACAGCCCCTTACACATGTCGATCTTTATCTCCTAAGCTCAGTCTTCATTCATAGACAACTGTATGTTGTAGTATCTAGAGTGAGAAGCAGACATGATCCAAAGATTTTGATAGCAAATAGTGATGGAAAAACAAATAACACAACAACTAATGTGATCTACAAAGAGGTGTTTGATGAAATCCGATGAAGAGGTATGTTATATTAGTTAGAAATCATGTTCGTTTCTAATACATAATTAATTTATGAACACAACTTGAAAGATGTATAGAAGAACTAAAAAATTGCATTTTCCATGACATATCTTTCGACGTTTATTTATGATAAGGCGCAATGTCATCACCTATCATTATTTCTCTGATTGAGAAGAATTCTGTAGATTCCACCCTTGGACACAGCTGAATAAAAGAGGAATAGATGGCTATGAACAGCCGCACAGTTATATGGATCAGTATTATATGGGGGAGCTGTTAGATAAAGATGTGTTGACCAATACTCCCTTATTTTCATAACTTTCCCTTAGTGAAAGTAACTTTAAGCATTATATTTTCTTTGAGTAGCATTATCTGTGGTTTCTAGGTTGAAGACCAAACGGATGTGAAGAAGGTTCCGAAGATCTAGAAAGGCAATTAACAGCAACCATCAAAGAATTACTTGGTAGATACATGGATTAGAAAAGTTACTTGAGAATACTCTTCGCTAAAGTGAAAGAACCTGATGATGACTTGCCCTTAGAATTCAGTTTTGGCTTTATACTAAATGGTTTGTAGCTGAGTGGTACTAAGATTGTTCTCAGGGTTTATAAATTATGTATTCAAACCCAGAGTCATAGCCAAAGTACCAAAATAAGTTTTGGCCTTATGCTTATGATTCTTTGTTTTCTCTTCTCTCACAGACTTTGTAATCACTAACAGGTAGGTACTGAGGTACCTCTGCCTGCAGAGATATCTTTGAGAATGAAGATCGGAAGAAAAGGGACCAAGTACCTCTTTGTATTTCTTCATGCTTAGCAAGAACTCTGCGTATGCTAAAACCCATTGGGGTTTGACAGATAAAGGAGATATCACTAAGATAACTTAAGCCGACCGACTTAGGGTTTTTATTTTTTATATTTCCAACCAATAGAGGAGTTTGTGTGGGCAGTACAAATAATGAGATGTTACCTAAAACTGAACAATAAATCCATGTGACACATAAAAATTGAACAATAATTCATATATTATATGCATTGAAGGCACTGAAAAAACCTCCTTTTATATATATTTTGTCATGATTCAAAGGTAATTGTTCATAAAACACCGATAGGAACTACTTATTTTCCAATATTTATAATTCCATATATTATCGCTGATTACAAATTGGGCAACTCCTTAGCAAAATATTATTTTTCATTATATACTATAATTTTTCTATCCTATTGATAAGGATGTTTATAAGAAGAATGCCAATAGTAAGAACTTCAACTAAGGCAGAGCTGGAACACTTCAACAAATAGTTCAACAAATAGTGAAAAATTATGATGTATGTTTTAATTCTTAATAATATAATACTTTATAAATAAAAAGATTGTTGAAAAAAATATATTGATGTTATTTGTTTTTCAGTTTTAAAGGAAAAATTGTGTGACATAATGTTTGATAAGAGGATTATATTTCAGTGCAAATAATTTAAACAATATAGATAGGTTTATGTTGTTTTCACCTTTTTCAATTTCATTCGAACTCTGTAAAAAGTTAGATCTAATTAAATTTATAAATGTTAATTTTACATGAGTCGCTATTGTATATCACATGCCACTGCCGAGCCTACACTGGGCACTGTATTAGTTGTTCATAAAACCAACGAATAGAAAGTACTTATTAACTACTTAATATCAAAATTTAATAATCCCACATATTATCTCTGATTACAAATTGGGCAACTCCTTAGCAAAATATTATTTTTCATTATATATATTATAATTTTTCTATCCTATTGATAAGGATGATTATAAGAAGAATGCCAATAGTAAGAACTACAACTAAGGCAGAGCTGGAACACATTAGCAAATTACCGTTGAAAAGAAGAACTTTTGGGTCACTAATGTGTCAATTTGATTGTTTCCTATTAATTAAAAGTTCCTCTAAAATAAGGAGAATATTTTAGGAGTATTTTAAATTTTCAAATAAATAATAAATAAGCCTTATTTTTTTATGTGATTAATAAAGCTTATTAAGGCATTAATTAAATACTTAAATTAGTCCTTACTTAACTAGTTAAAGGGCATTGTGTGAGCAATGTAAGTTTTTTACATTAATTAATTAGTGCATTATTAAAGTAGGTTGTGGAAATAGGAGTAGGATTCTCTCCTTCTACCCCTAACATGATAGTATCTTATTCAAAAAAATATGAGCTCTACACGTTCTTGTGATCAACTTTTTTATTTTCCATAATTAATACCTAATTTTTTCCTGAGATAGTTAAACTTCATTATCTCAATTATTAATAAAAGTTTCAGGAAATATCTCATTTAACTTCTAATGTAAAAGTTCCAAAGAAAAAAAAAAAATCTTATTCATGATCTTTTAAAATAAAAAATTATAAACGAAACTTGGAATTTTCAGAATGTTATTCAAAGCAGCAATCTTAAATTCTAATAATTGGACATATCTAGGCATTTTATGAACTTCTACCATCCTACATTGAAGTATGAGTAAATTCAATTGCACCACAGAATTGAATGCAGCCGATTTAAGAAGGGCTAAAATAATAATATGCTGTCCACAGATCTAACATGATAGTGTCTTATTCAAAATATATGAGCTACACGTTCTTGTGATCAACTTTTTTATTTTCCATAATTATTACCCAATAAATGGCTTCAAAAAATATGAACAAAAGCTCCATGATTGAAGAAGTGGCTCATTCAAGGAATCGGAATCACTGGAACTTTTTCTCAGTTCACCAACCGCAACTTTAGCCATGCAAAGTAGGAAGAACTAATCATAGCTGAATTTAAAGGAGCAGATAATGACTTGCCCTTGGACTCAGTTTTGGCCTTGTTATTCTTCTTCTTGTTCTTCTGCTTCGTTGCTTTCTCCTCTTCCACAGTCTTTGTCATCAGTAAGGGATAGATTCTGAGGTACCTCTGCCTGCCGAGATTGCCGAGATATTTTGGAGAGTGAAGGGAAGGAAAAGGAGCAACCTTTTCTTTCTCTTTCTCCATGATTATGTTTTTCAGAAACTCTGCGTCTGCTAAAGCCCATTGATAAACCTTGATGTCAACGGGAGAGCTTGCTTTCGATTGGGTTTGGGAATCTTGGCATCCTTCTATGGAAACTCCAGCGTTCATCATCTTTCGTAGCCTTTCTGCAATTGAAATAATAAATCTAAACAACAGAAGGGAGTTTGGGTTGGAAGTATATAAATAAATAATGAGATATTATCAAAAACAAACTCTAAAACCATAAGGATTGCCAAGTGAACGGCAAGTCTTGGTGATACAATCCCAATTGCTTTCTATCACAAATTAATGCCTGCTTCTCGGTAATTGGTATTTCCCTAGCTAGGCAAAACTAGAAAATCTATCAAATTATTTATTTATTTATTTTAATATACATCAAGAAGTTTTTATCATGACTTAAAACTAAAAATCCTATCCAATTCCGCACTTACCCCAACCATCTGCTAAGCTTAGATTGATTTACTCTATTGCATTATTAAATACAAACAACATATGGGCATCATATACCAAAACCATATCAGCTACTACTTCTTAACACATTAATTGTTGGTACTTCAATAGGTTTAGAAAATGAGTAAAATCCTTTTTTATCCCTGAAAGATAGGAACAATCTATTTAGTCTTGGAAAGATTTTTAGTATCATTTTAGTCATTGGAAGAAAAATTTTTGTATCAAAATAGTCATACGCCAACTTCCACTAAATATGCTCTTTCAACTCTCACAAATACAAATGACAATTTTGATGGATATAATTACCTTCCGGGGACTAAATGACACTAAAAATCTTTCAGGAACTAAACTGATTGTGCTTGTATCTTTTAGGGACCAAAAGGGTTTTACTCTTAAATATTTATATATGAGCATTATTATTTTGCTAGCATGAATCAAGGAAATTTTGTCACGGTAAGGTGAGTTTTGGATAAAACAAGTTTTAGGAACTACTTATGAATAAATGTTTATAATTTCTATATTATCCTTATTACACATTAAGCAACATGTTAGCTAAATATCATTTTTTCATTTATTATATACAGTGAGTATTGTGATTTAGAGCTTGCACATACCCCATATAATTTTCTTGTCTTGCAAAATATTGTATTTGTGTGAGATACTGTAACGTAAAAAGTGTATGCAAGTGTACGTATTGTAATCAAATAATAGAGATGTGAGTTAAAGTATTGTCTCACTGAGACTGTGGCTACTAAGTACCAAAATTGAGCGTATTCCAATTTTATCTAGACAGTTGATAAGTTGAATTATAGCAATAATCAAATGCAAAATAGTAAATGAATAACAATCATTGTAAAAAGAGTAGAAATATAGAAAGAGAATATCTAGGGTTTCGATTTTACCGTAGCTAGTCTGAATTGCTACTTCTATTTCATTAACCAAAGATAATCTTCTTAATTGCTAGCCAAGAACCCGAAATTATACATTAGCCTTTTCCAAGGACAAACAAATGTATTCCCAAATTAAGAATCCACTATATTCTTATGTAAATTGCGAATAATCTAGAAATTCAATTAATTCTATAGTTCTCTTTAATAGCTACAAAAACCATAAAGGTATATCCCTATCCCTTATGGAATCTATGTTCTTAATCCCTATGATCTTCAATTACAACTAACCTCTTAGTATCATTGCAATTATCAATTCATCTAATATGATAGCCATTCAAAAGGAAGCAATAAACATGGAGATGAAAAAGACAATTAATTAGAAGGTTTTTTGATTAAATCTGTAGAATTTATAATCCATCCTAAGTTAGGTTATGTCTTCACCCTAGATAGTGGAATTAGTTCATAACGAATAGAGAAAACATCTTTACACACAAATTAAACATAAGTCATAAGAAAGATGAAAAAATAAATTTGTGTAGACGACGATTCAATGACGAAAACACCGATCTTCAAGCTTGATCTCTCTTCTCTTTTTGCCTCTTGCGTAAAAACGTGTGGACCCCTAATTTAGTTCCTAAAAGTCCTATTTATATGTCCTAGGAAGTTTAAGAGAAAAAAGGAATAAAAAAAACTATGAATCCTAGTGAAATTTGGACTCTTAGAAGTCAAATCCCGAGTTGACCTCAGAGGGCTGTAGCTTTGGGTTTGGGCACTACAACCTCCCATTCTCTGCCTGGAAGGTGCTGCAGTGCTCTAGTCTATACCATTTAGTGTATTTTTCATCTTCCAGGGCGTTGCGGGGCCCAGCTCTCTGTCCAAACTCCATTTTCAGCTCAATAGCAGGGCTGCAACCTTGGGATTGGGGGCCGCAACGCCTAAGTCTCTGCCTCTAATTTCAAAGTGCACGAGTTTAGCCTCTTTCTTGCACCGATACGGCTTCCAAGGTATTCAAAAGCACAAACCACCAAAAGGAATCATACTTCATGAAAATGTACCTTAAGACACTTAAGAATGAACAAAAGTCAAGTGAGATTAACACGAGATAAGCAATATAAAACCATCTTATCAAATACCCCCAAACTTAAGATTTGCTTGTCCTCGAGGAAAAACCAAGGACTAATATCCGCTCTAAAACTACTGAAAAATTATTCAGCTTTACTCCTCCGTTAGGTCTCAAAGGTAAGAAAATATCAGAATTCATGGAAACATGCTCAAATTAAATTGGTAATTTACTCTGTCATTGAAACTCTTCATGAATAACCAACTCCTTGAGTGTGTATGTGTATCCAACACATTGACCTAATGAAATATAAATCAACTTATACATGCTTTTTTCTTATAGAAGTAGACCTCTCAATTGGAACCAAAAAGAAACTCCATAGACTAGTTATCATGTCACTCTCCACTAATGTAGGCTCACTGTCAAGCTTGTAATGTAAGGCTATGGTTAGGGTGTGGTAAAAGGTTGTCAAAATGGCTCACTTCATCCATGACACATCACCTCAGCTAAGATTTTGGAGCACTTCCTTCACTTAGTTTTCACCCAACTTTTCACTATCTTCCTTTCTTACTTTGTCAACTACCTTGATTTTCTTTTTTCTATTTACTTTCATTTGATTGTGCTTTCTTTTTCCTCTTGCTTTTTCTTGAATGGTTGATTTCATCCCTAAATATTTTTTTTTTTTTTTTGCTTTTATTGATTCAAAGGGGTGAACCAACCTTTTCTTTCTTTTCATTTACATTTTTTTTTCATGAGTCAAGAAACAACAATCTACTTGCACATTTTTCAAGATTCATTACTCCACCCATCCACCTTATATTTCACTATGATCTTAATATTTTTCCTAGAATCTGTGTGTGTCATGAATGTACGGTTAGTGAAAATATTAGAGGTTTTGGATTTCTATATGGGTTGACAAAGAGAAGGCTAAGTATCAAGCTCAAATGTGGTGACTAAGGGGATACATAAAACATGAGTTGTCTTGAAAGACTCAATTGATCCAAACAATGCCTAAATCATTTCTCTAATGTCTCTAAGCCTATCATTTCGCCTCAATTGGCATTCAAACTAGTTCTAGAGTTCTTATAAGGTCAATAATTGCTAAGCATGCATAAATCTTCTTCAAGTAACTCTCTAAAAGTAATGCATAGGATCAAGTGCTCAATTGTGTCAAGGAGAGAGTTAATGTAGAAGAAAGATCACAGAAGAGTTAGCCATACACCATAAAGTTATGCAAATTTTCCAAAAATTTTGAATAACTACTCAAAATATTTTATCATTGACCCTGGCGTTTCAAACTTACATAGTTATCATTAATTACATTACATTTACCTACTACTACAAGTTATAGAAAAAGAAAAATCAAAAAGTTTTTCCTACTTCCCAAACTTGGTACATGCATTGTCCTCAATGTATCCAAAAAGAAAGAAAAAAAAAACTTCCCTAGAAGGTTTCAGACAAGCTATCCGTGTTGCCAAAATCCTCATCGGTTGCGCTGAAGTCATCCTCTTCTCTTCCATAAGTGTAAGGCAGAAACACCGGTGGTGTAGGGAATGCCTGAGCCCCGAGCGGCATAGCACTGGCTATTATACTTAACCAAGTAAGCGTTACAGCTCTTCTAGTGCTTGAAGAATATGTCGGCACGCTCCATGAATCTATTAGCTCTATGCATAAACTGGTCTAAGCAGTCTGCATGTTGGAGGAGTCAAGACATCTGATACTCTAGACGGGCAAGGCCGGACCTTGAAGAGCTCGAGGGGTGGGTGTCAAGGGTCTGGGTGGGAGTAGATGGTGGTGTCTGGGCAGGTGTTGGCTCTTGTGGCTATGGTGATGGTTACTAGAGTACTAGCTTCAACTCTGGAGGTAGTGTGCAGTGGCGTCTAATGGTGGCTTTGGATGAAACAACTCCCCTCATTGGGCCTCCATTCAACCTCGGCCTACTGACACAACATCTGGATCACTGAGGGGTGGCCGAAGGCAGTGCCTTTGGCACTGTCATTGTAATGCAGGATCAATTGCTGGATAAGCGTGTTGATGAGCTATCGAGGCTCTTCAAATTAATCAATTTATAATCAGTTTACCAAAGCTACATGTAGCATAAGGCAACATCGAGTCAAACCAAAGGATTACTCTAATTAGGAAATCAAATTAATGAGCATAAAAAAATAAGGGGGTTTGTTTTGTAGAAGTGATCAACAAAAGTTAATTAAAAGTGATAAACTGAATTAAGGAAAGCAACCAATCTAAGTTTAACTAATTCTGATTTTAATTCATCCTTGATTATAAAAGATTCATTCAGTAATTAACCTAGTTCTTGGCCTTAGAACACATCAAGAAACCTCTAAGTGATCTATGGATCTCTACGAGATAAGCATCCAAAATTTAATTAATTAAGGTTCAATAAATTAAGCATCCACTAATCCAAATTAATCTAAGGTCTAGAATCTAGCCAAGGGTAAACAATCCATCCAAAATCTTAGAAACATTGTTTAATCTTTACAATCCTCTTTTAACATATGAAATTAAGCAATTATCATATGAATATTTAAATATGAATTTAAGCAACTCAAACAGAATCAAAGGAGGTAAAACAATTCATTAATCAGTAAATACATAGCAGTTAAAACATAATCTTAGAATCAATAATTAGAATAGCCAAAACCTAGATTGATTTAAGTACTTAGCCCTCCATGAACATGAGAGAATGATCAAATACAAGAAAAAACAAAGAAAACTATATAGAGAGAAAAGAGGCAGAAAAACTGTCTAGAGAAAGGATTGTGAATCTCGGCTGCCTCTTTTCCTACATATAGACATCCAAAAATAACTGCATACCCAAACTACCCTTAGGTCAGAATTATTCCCATAGGCCTTAGCTTTAATTGGCCATTGGTTTGGGTTTAATTGGGCTTGGAATGAGGAAGTTAGACCCAATTGACTCTGAACTGCTCTCTGAACTAATTAGTCAATTTCAAGGGAAAATACCACCATCAGAAAGCCATATTTTGGAGAATTTATCTTCAAAATAATTGAAGATTTATGTCTTAGCTATCCAATGGTACTAATTTCAGGTCCATATGACACCCATAGCCAAATGTATGTCCCAATCTCTTCACATGGGTCAGGATCCAGCGACAACATCTCTTCTCTAACTTCTAGGCAACATATGACCTGCTGGACATCCGAATTGGCCTTGGAGATCTGAATTAAAGTTGTAGATAATTCTCTCAGCTTTCCTACAAGGTAAAATTCATAATTTTTAGATATCTAGAACTAAAGATATGCATGAAACACAGAGATAGCATTAAATTACCAGTATTGTTGAAAAACACAATTAGGCCAAATTGGATCCCAACTGATAAAATGTGGCCCAAGCCCAATCAATTCAGCTCAAAAGGGGTTTAAAAGACTAAATATGAAGGTTAACTACTGTATAAAAAATGTGTTCATCATGTGTTGATGTCGATGGATTAACCCATCACTATGCAGTAGAGAAGAATGACCTAGTTTGTGGTGATGTCACTGAGGTGGCCGGTAGGAATGAGGCGGGCACATAGGAAGTGGTGCCACACCTTGCTGATTGTTTCTAGTGCCAAGGCTTTAAAGGAAATGGGAGTGTCGCCATGCATCTTCCACTGAATACCCAATTGGCATAGGGTACGAATCATGGTTTCCCAGTTTAGACCATAATGGATGTAGTGAAGATAGTCATCGTTCTTGATGTTTGGGAGGCCAAACAGGACATTAATGGAACGACTGTCGAAAGGTACCCATTTGCCTCTCATTAACACCTTGAATTCCTTTTGGAATTTGGCATTGGTGTAGAACTCCTTCACTAGTGGAACATTGGCAGCTATTGGGTGTGCAACAAAATCCAACCAGCCATTGCTATTAGCGAGTGCCCTTATTTTATAGTTGTGGGCTTGGGTAAATACCAAGCCTTTTTCTTGCACCAAGGCTTTGTTGACCATTGAATCCAGGAACCGGCCCTCGGATTCCTTGTTCACAAACTTCCCGCAGTCATAAGTGCCGGAGCCGGACCATAAGGGGGAAGTGACTGCCTTGCGCTTTGCCGGTGGTGCCATTGGTTGGAGGCAAATGAGATGTACCTAAATAAGTTTGCCATCATGCAGTGTGCTTTGAAGTTCAAATTAATAATCATAGAAGAGCATGTGAATTTTGTATATGAAAACAAGTTAAGTCAAGTATTTCATCAAGAGGTTCAATTCCTTTATATGCTATGGCATGCAAGCTCATGGGCATAACAACACTATGTTTCACACACCCTAGTCCTAAGGGTGGGCCTTAATGATAGACAATAAAAGTTAGCTGTTGATACCAAAATTATGTAATAAAAAAATAAAGGAAATAAAAAAAGTAAAAATAATAATAAAATACAAAAAAATAGTATTAATAACAATAAAATAGAAAAAACAAGAATTGATATCTCTGCAATCCTGACTCTGGACGGCAATATGCTTTCGACGAAATGCCATTCACCAATCCAGCACCACCCACCCTACAGTGTCTTTGCAGCTTAAAACTAGGAAAAACACATTGATTAACCAGTCAACTTGCACACAATTTTGGCTATAAAAAGCCTTATAATACACAGACAAAAGGGGGGACCAAAATTCTGAAACAAAATAGAGAGAAAAGAAACACAAACAAAGAGCAATACACAGACACAAGAGTGAATAGAAAGATGCAAGCAACAAACAGAGAGTGAAATTCTGAAATACCAAACAACCAAAAGTGAGAAAATCCAGTACCATACCGAAGGGGAAACTCCAAAATTTTTATCATATCAGGTATTAATACCATCTCACATTTTTGTTGTTGTGTAAATATTTTATTGTTGGTTAAATACTACACAAAGCACAAATTTAACCCACGATTTTTGATATCATAAACCAAAAAAATCCTCAAATTACTTTCCATTTTTGTTTACGGTATATACACTCCACCCCTTTCATTTCTTTTCTTAAACAAACCGAACCAAAAAATTATAACAGAGGTTACCAGAGGAAAGGAAAGAGAGATAGAGCACAAAAATTAACCCATTCCCATACTTGTTAGCACCCAATCTAGAGAGGTAAACAACACTTATAGGAAGGGAACAAAAAATACACAGATGAGGGTACATGCATCCCCAATTTTTAGAGAGAGAAATAATTCTTAGAGTGAGAAACCCATTTCTTCTAGAGAGAAGATAGAGACCCAAAATGAGAGGGATGAAGGAAATTTTTGCTCACCATATGATCAATGGGTTAAAGATGGAAGGTGAAGATTGAAAAATGGAGGTCCTGCATTCTCACCATTTTCGCCCCTTTGCCCCTTTTCCTTTTTCTTCCCCCACAGTTTCTCCCTTCCCTGTCTGGTTTCCTTCCTTCTTGTACGTGTGGTGTTTAGTTCATTAGCACCTTGACTTTTATTTTTTTTATCCATATGAAGCTATTTCCTTTTTTATGACTTTTGTTGATTTATTTGGGCTCTTGTGTTTGGTCTGGGTTGGTTAAGGTAATGTAGTGTTTTTATTTTTTTTTTATTTTAGTTTTATAGCTTATTTTGTGCTTCTTAGTTCTGATTTGTTGCTAAGTCATTGGGCTTTTCGGCTGTTATGTTTTATTGAAATCAATTTGCTTGGATTTTGTTGGTCATGTCTTTTGCCTATTTTAATGTCTAGGCTGTTTTGTTTTGTTTTTTTTTTTTTTTATGGGCTATTAAGTTGTTGGCTAGCCTATTCAATTTTCTTTTATGCTGTTTTACTTGTCAACTTGGACTAAAATTCGTTGGACTCACTTATTCCATTGGGTGCATGTTTTTGTGTGTGTTACTTTCTTTGTTATCTGATTACCTATTGGACCAAGCTTTTTTTTTTTGATAAAATTACTTTCTCTTATTTAGTTTGGGCCATTCTATTTTGGCCCATTGCTTATTAAAATTCGTGGGCCTTTGTCTCTTTTAATCTATTCCCTTTGCTGGCCATATTAACTTATTGGGCTGGACCCTTTTTGTTGGATTTATTTTTATATGTTTAATTTGGGCTCCTTTTTAGATATATATCAATGGTTTGGATTTGGTCACTATATATGGATTTGGGCTGATTTATTTATTTTATAATTTTTATTTCATTCATTTGTTTCTTGTTTATTATTATTACTATTATAATTTTGTCTTAATAGCACTAATTCGCTTTAAATTATTCACTTCACCTTACTTCATGCCTTTTTAATATTAAGCTTAGTTTCTTTTTTTTTTCTTCTTTTCTTTTCATTCACAAAAATAAAAGCTCAACGATAGATTAAATTAAGAAATATTGTGTCGACAATTTTTTCTAATGTTCCTGAGGTGAGAGATAAATTTTTTGGTTATGCCAGAGGTACTGGTGTGGTCAATAAAATTCTCAATATCGCTTTTATCTTTTTAATTACTACATTTATAGCATTTATTTGCTACATTATAATTCATCTCATTACATCTTAACATTATTTTTAATTAAGCTAAAAAAAGATTATTGATGAGGGAATAATTGAAATTAGTTATGATAATGATGAGGTTTCGATATTCCAGAGGTAAAGGGATGTCTCTAGTTCGGCCAAAGGTACTAGTAGGGCATGAGGTCAATTCCTGATAAAAATATTTGTCGGTGCATAATTTCCAAACGAATATTTTCCAAATATAATACTTCAGCTTTTATTACCTTAATGTGAGTTTAAAAGATACCGACGAGAGAATAGTTAGGGATAATAGTAATGATGGCGATTCCTTGACATTTCGGAGGTGAGAAGTGTCACTTTAATCTTTTCAGGTGTACTGGTGGACTTAAAGAAATACCTCCGATAAAAATCTTTGTCACAAGTCTCGAACATTTCATAAACACATATAAATTGTCTTTCATGTATCTAGATATCACTTAGTGAGATTGCTAAATATTGCTTATGACAGAATAGATTGGGCGAGGATTGAAATGACAATCACGAACTCCACCTAATAGTCTTGAAGCATCCTTTAGGTTTTTCCAGATGGATTGGCGGGACCTAACAAATGTTAATTTATTTTAAAATATAATGTTATGACCAATTTAATTCACTCCAAGAGAAAACAAAAGATTAAATAGGTAACTGTTCTAAGAACCGACGTCGTAGGGTGCTAATAACTTTCTTACACGTAATCAACCCCCAAATCTAAACTCTGAATGTAGACCAAATCTTTTAGGTGTCCAATCGCACCATTTCATTTGTTTAAAAATGGAATAAAATGATTGGTGGCGACTCTATTCTTTTCTTGCATATTATTGCACATTGTTAGCTTTTTATTTCTTCTCGCATGGGGGATTTTGCCGCTCTGCATCATGCTCCCGAAAGGGACGTTGTGACACTAGCCATTAAGTTAACCAAGGAAATCTAGGGGCATATATTTTAGGCAGTGGACAGTGACACATTAACAGTGAGTGCTGTATGTAGGCTTATCATTAGCAAAGTTGTGACCAATGAAAAACCATTAGATAAACTAGGACATACATAGCATAACAAGCTAAGAAACGAGATAGTCTATAGCATGCTTTCATTAAAACAAAGTGTATAACATAATGAATTCCAAACAGCCAAGTCCTATTTGTAGCCTTAAGTATAGTCATAAGTCATGAGGTAATGAACACACATAAAAGGCTTAAAGGTAAAAGACAAGAATTTCCAAGTTTCCTAGTGAAACTTATATATATATAGCACCTAATATGTTCACATGAATTTGTATTTGGGTTTTGGAGAACACAAGTAGCTATGAGGCGCTACATTTTTGCACATGCACAGTAAGTCTATTTATTGAGTCATTTTGTCAAACACCTTATGTGCATGTTTAAACACATATATAGAAATATCCCAAATTCAACTTGTAGTTCCTTCATAGTGGCCAAGACCAGCTCAAGCATATGTAAATTGAAAGAAAAGGAGGAAAATGTACCTGAAGGATGGAGAAATTTAAAAAATGCCCTTGTGCCCGAGTTGACTCGGTGTGGTGTGAATGTGAGATTGTGAGATGTGAATTTGTGCAAGAATGGGTGTGGATGTGGGATTAGAGGGTGCAAAAAGGGTTTAGCACTTGAGTGGGTGAAGTGATATAGTGAGGTTGAAAGAGATTGGTGAGGGAGATTGGGTTGTTGAGGGAGTGAGAGGAGGAGAAGGAAAAGTGTGGAGAGAAAGTGGAGAAGGAGGTGAGGGAGTGCGTAGGGAAGAGAGGGAAGAAAGAAAAAAGGTGTTTTTGTTTTTAAAATCTAGACTCAAAATGCACCATTTTTAAAATCTGCGGCATCTTGGGTAGGGTGCTGCATTTGATGGCATACACAATTCATGACAAGATCATCAGATCATATCCCTTAGAGAGGTAGTTTTTTTTATAAAGTTAAATTCATGTGCAGTTGCTGCCAAGTAATAATGTGGACGAGTCAAATGACTGATAATGAAAGCTTCATATATATATATATATATATATATAAAATTTACTAGATAGCTATCCGCTTGAGATGAATCAAAATCTAAATAATGTTGACAAACATTCAAAAACTAAAGAGGATATTTGATTATAGCTCAAATTGCTTTCACTCTCCCTTTGCTTGATAGGGCTTGATGGAAATGAACACAAACTAAGAAGTCATAACCGAAGACGATATGTGGATGTTATTTCAATTCTTCCACATTTCCATTGTTATCAAATCTATCATAGGTGCGTTATAGAATTAAAGTTATAATAGAAAATTCACTTACAAAAATTAAAATAGAAAATGAGGAATAAATTAAGCTAACATATACTTCTCAAGATACAATGCATGCTTCAAGCTTAAATAAATGAAGATACCATTGTTTTATATTATGCATTAAACATTTTGGCGCATATTGACAACCAAGGATAAGGTATTCCCTCAAATCCATGGAAGTTATGGCGAATGCCTTGAGCAACCAGCACAATTGACCCTGAATTACCTTCAGCTTCATCCAATTGCTATTCTTGATCCTCCTTAAGTTCAAAGACGCAAGCACAAACATAACTATCAACATCAAGTTGTTGATTGTGCACAAGACTCTCATGAAAGAAGGAAATCAAATAGAACATGTTGTTCCTCACATGAAGAACTTGGTGTTCCTCAATCATAAGAGAGCCACATGTGTCCAAAGAGGGAAGCCACAAGGCAGCTGACCAGTGACATGCTTCAAGCCCTTTAGGATTTGTTTGGGAGTTGAAGGGGAAATGAAGGGGAATGATACAAGAGGAAAGAGAGGGAAAGGAAAAAAAGGGAATGTGAGAGATTTTTCTCTTGTATCAATGATTGAAATGGGCAAAATGAGAGGAAAGACAAAAAGAATTTTTTTTTTATAATTTTATAAATTTATCATTTATTTATAAAGTAAATATATTTAATATAAAGATTTAATATTGTTATCTAAATTGTGTTTGAAAAAATATTTAAAGAAATAAATAGAGGCATAATAGTAAACTACTCTTCTTAATTTCCTCTCCAAACTCTCCAAATTGGGGGAACACAAAAATGAAGGCAAAAAAGGAATGTGGGGGCTTGATGTTACCCTGGTTTCCTTCTCTTTTTTAATTTTGAACTCCCAAACAAGAGGATAGACACATTTACTCATTTCCTTTCCTCTCCTTTCCCTCCAATTTTAACTCTCAAACAAATACTTATAGTTCTCTGTGGCACCATGTCATCCATTACACAAACATATTCTCCCACCTCTTTAGTGTGATCAGCCACCAATACCGGGTTTAGTAAATCATAGGCAACAATTTGGGCTTCTTTCACTTCATTATTATAATCATTTTTATTCCTATTGTCAACAACCCGTAAGATTAAAAGCTTACCATGTGCTATATATGCAGCACCCTCCCAATCTATGTGAACCAAATTGAAAGGCAAAGGACTAAAGGTTTTGTGGTAAGGTAGACTCCCATTCATCACATCTTTTCAAGTCATAAGTCTTCTAAGAATTTTTTTCTCTCATAAACACATCTATTTTTGCTCTAAATTTAACTCTAACATAAATTTTCTCTTCCCTCTCATCAATCAAACACACTTGGTAACACTGTTTCTCATAAAAAATATGAGTAGGAGGAGTAGGAAATTTTTGCCAGCCTCAATTATCTTTCACCTCACCTTCTTTCTCTAGGTTCAAGACTTGAAAGGCATCATCTTTATTTCCTGTAAAGCCATTATCATTTTCAACGTAGTTGTCATGGGCGTAGAGCTTTTGGTTGAGCGCAAATGCCAAGGTCCACCCCTTGTGACATTGTCCATAGTTAAAAGGAAATTTTGGACCCACTTGCCATTAACGCTGGCCAGCGAGGGTAATGTCACAAATCCAAATCTTTTAGGCAAATTCTCACCACTTAAAACGTAAATCTTGGAACGCACTGCCACCCGTGGCAGGCTTGTAGTTCTCATTACTACTATTGATATCATCACTATCACTAGCACGGTAATTGATGACATGTTGGATGTAAGCATCCATGGTGTCGGGCAAAAACGTGAAGATTTTGGTCATCCAAATTATTGGTAATGAAGAATAGGACCAAATCAGTGCAGCATGAGAGTGGCCATGGCTGTGGCAGTTCAGGAATTCGCTTTGTTTCATTTGCCTTTATGGATTTAGTCAAATCAAGCATATGGTTGACCTTATTGTGCAAGAGATGCACGTATTCTATATTTCCACTCTTCCAATCGTAGTTCCTCTCACGAAGTTCTTGAATGGTCAGTCCTCTCACATATACCATTTTTTTTTGTGGCTTAGAATCAGAATTGATGAAAGAAAGCAGTGCTGCACAAGAATATATATTCAAGTCTATGAAAGAGTCTCCTCCACTAACCTTAGCAATACTTTGGCCTTTCCATGACAATATTTTTTAAGGGGATTTTATGATACTACATGGGTATGTCATACTATACTAACGTGACAAACATATACTAGGAAGCATGGACATAGCAGTTTGCTACCGTGTCCGTGTGTCCAACACTTTGTGGACATGGACATAGCCACAACGCATGTCAGACACTTGTACTGACATGTCAAAATTAAAAAATAATTTTTTCAGCTTGGACACACGGCTGGCACAACTTGGACATGGCTCATATATTGCTTGAACACGGCTTGCCATTTTTTCCAATTTTATTTTAGAATTTTTTTTTGTTATCATGAAGAGGCTAACCTCTCACTTGATGATTATGGGATAAAGTGTTGTTAACCTCGCACTTGATGAACCAAAAATGGAGGCCATGATTTTCATCGATGATTGAGATAAGAATTATCATGAAAAGGCAATTGAGGCCAATCAACAAGATTAGTATAATTTAATCTTTTTCTTGTATGCAATAAATATGTTAAGGAAGGGATATATTAGAATGAATATGTGATATCCCTTCACTATTTTTTGTTGTGAAGGGATGAATTAGAATGACTTGTAAATGTCCCTTGTAATTGTATTTATTTTAGAAGGGATATTAATATTTCATACAAGTGGGGTTTATATCCATTTTTTTGGTGAGAGAATATGATGTAAATGTTCAATCTTTTGATAAATATGAATCTACTTAGAATTCTATTTGTCTTATTTGATTAATACACACATACACACACACACACACACACACACACACACACACACACACACACAAATATATATATGCACANACACACACACACACACACACACACACACACACATATATATGCAGATGCCATGTTGTGTCTTACATTTTTTTAGAATTTCTCGTGTCTCATGTCGTGTTGTGTCTCATGTCCGTGCTTCCTAGAACATATGTAATTTCTATATTTTATTATATATAAAATATAATTTATCATTTTTTTTTAAACAAATTGAAAAACACGTGTTATTCACACATTAATTATTTCTTTGTGATATGACATATGACATAAATACCAAGAGTATCTAAGAAACCCTTTTTGTTTTTTTTGTTTTTTATGGAGATTTCTTAGATACCTTAGGTAGGGATGTGCTATGCCATACTACATGAGAACAACCAATGCGTACATGACATGTGTAATTGACAACCTCAAGTTAATGGTTTTCAAATTTGTTTGAGAGAATGTGATAAGTTATATTTTATAACCAATAAAATATGAAAATTATGTCTTAACGGCAGATGCTTGCCATGCTAGTGTAGNACATGTGTAATTGACAACCTCAAGTTAATGGTTTTCAAATTTGTTTGAGAGAATGTGATAAGTTATATTTTATAACCAATAAAATATGAAAATTATGTCTTAACGGTAGATGCTTGTCATGCTAGTGTAGTATGACATACTCATGTAATACCATAGAGTTCCATTTTTTTATTTGTGTATTTTGTTCTTTTTTTTTTTCATTGAAATCTTTCTTTGTAAGGGAAGGTAATAATTATATTAACAATTTATTTGTAATGATAAAATACAATGAAAAAGTTAGAAATATAATTTTTTAATGAAAAATCACTACAAGAAAAATGTTGTTTAGTCACAGACTTTTCTCATGGACTAAAATTCCGTGAGAAAATATTGCGATTTATCACAGATTTTCTCACGAAATATGACTATGGAGATGTTCTCACGGGCATTGAAGTTTGTGAGAAATATCATTGAGAAAGTCTGTGAGAAATCGTGTCCAACTGTCGTCATTAAGTTTTTCGTTATTTTCACAGAAAGTGTCCATAAGAAATTTTGAAGTTTCTCACGGACTTTCTCATGGACAACTAAATCCGTGAAAACTTCCTCGAGAAAGTCCGTAAGAAACTTCAATGCACCGTTTCACTTAAAATTTAAATCTTTAAGGGTTTTTCTCATGAAAAAAAATCTGTGAGAAAACCTATTTTTCTTCTTCCTCATAAACTCGCCGCTGCCATTCTCCATTTTTAATATTTTCAAGCTTTTCTCTCCCTACTCTCTTCCCTCTAGGCATGAGGCATTTTTGCACCATTCTTGGCGGCAGTGGTTGGGTTTTCCGGCGGTCCATCTCAGCTTTCATCTTATTGGTTTAGTTTTTTGATTTATAGCTCAATGACGTAGGTTCAGTATCCCTCTCTTGTCTAAGCTTTCTTTATTAAATTATTATCCATTTGTACCTCTAGCCTCTAGCTTTGTTTTAGTCTAGTGTTGGACAAAATTAACAAGCATTGGTTACTAAATTAACCCACAAAGCATTGGTTACACATTAATATGAAATATAATATCTAATCTAGTTTAACTATAATGTTGCCAAATGTGTAGTATGAAGTAATATAAAGTAATGTGTAATTAGTAGAAATTTTTTTATAGGATGCCCCTAAAACTTTAGTCAACAACTTTGATATTGCACAATGCACACATGTGTGATGTGCAACTAGACATTTCTCTTTATATACATATCATTTGTATATTGCTAAGTTACAAGGAGTTTGTATGACAATCTTGACCCTTGTATTCATTTTGGGGCAAATAGCTGCATGTAATGTGACATTTATTTTAGGTTTTGCATATGGGTATGGGTAGAGTGACAATTCTAGCTATTTGTGGGCACAACTTAGTAGAAATTTTTGTTTAGCCTAAGGGAAAGGGACAAGAGGCAAGTTGATGATTTGATTTCGAGAGTGGAGAATTATAATGAATGTTTGTGGATGTTCATATCTTTGGGGGGGGGGGGGGGGGTCCTATTATATGACCCTTGCAAATGTTATATGGTTGTATATGAGTTGTGTCCTACCATTTAGTACCCTAATTGAACTTCCATAAGTGTTAGTTTCCAAATTGGATTGGATTACTCAAATGAATTATACATCTATGATATGTTAGCATTGTTTTTGTTTTTCTTATTACATTTAATTGGGTTGATAACATTTTAGAGCATTTATAAACAATTTTTCTTTGATGTTAAGTTCATTTGTCGCCTAATCAAGTTTGTAAAAGATTTNATTTTTTTTCCATGATCATATGTTTAAATACATATAGATTCTGTGAATTGTTTATATATTCAATTTATTTGAGATTAGTAACAATATTAGTACAAGACTAGAGGAACAGAAAAAAACTATGGCAAGAAATGGCAAGACACAAATTGGAGCAATGGTGATACTGATGTTGATAGTGCTGGTGTCCACAACTCAAGAGCAAGATGATCCTAAACAATATCTAGAGGAAATCAAAAGATTGATTAAGGAATACTGTGACAAACGTTGTGATGAATGGATTAAAGAATTTTCATTTCTTCCACATGTTTCACGCCAATCAATGCATGCTTGTTGTATTGGAACATGTAGGATGTTTCAAATATGTGGGCACTGCAAAGAACATTGCATCAGAAAATTTGGGGAGGATATAGAACATCAACTAAAGCATCCACATCGGAAGGCTTTTAATAAATGTCAAATTGAATGCCAATGCACTTTTGATTTGTTGAGGTCTTTAAAAAAAGAAAAGAACTAAGAGTTCATGAAGAAAACTAAGTTTCAAAACATATTCCTATGGTTTTTTTTTTTTTTTCATTTGTAAGTAAATAGCAATTGCTTTTGTAATCGAGAGAATTCGAACCGGAGAAAGATATGAGGAGACTTACCTTATGATTAGAGCACACTCCATTATGCTAGAGCTCTTCCTCTATTCCTATCATATTTAATCAATTATGTCAATTATATTATGGCTCATTTACCTGAATATTACACTTTAGCAATAAAATTATATATCTATAACACTTTCTAACTTAATTACCTAGCTATTACAGTTCTTAAAAAATTAAAAAAAAAAAAAGTTTTTCTAACATGTGAGGACCACCGGACACGCTAATAGCCATGCGGCGTGTTCACGTGGGACACGCCGGTAGCCAATTGGTGTGCTCCGTCTTGTCCATTTTGGGCAGCTTTTCCTTTATCTTTTTTTTTTTTTTTAATTATTATATACAAGAAAAGACAGTTGAATGCTGAACAAGAAAGGACACACCATGAGCGTGACCATTGGCTTGTTTAGTGGTCCTCACATGTCGGTTATGCTTCTTTTTTTTTTGTCTTTAATTTTTTTAAAATTGTAATATTTAAGTAATTAAGTTAGAAACTGTTATAAACTGGTAAATTTGTTTGTAAAGTGTAATATTTATGTCAAAGATTNAAAAAAAAATAAAGTAAGATAAATGAAAGTCTCTTGCTCTTAACTTGCAGCAAAGCCTTCTCGAGCAGAGCCTTCTAACTTGCCCACGACAACAATCACTCTTAGTCATATGTCAAATTGCTCAAGGAAACACCAAATTCAAGTTAAAAGATTCACAACCAAATATCATTATCTCAAGTATATTTCGCCTCAAGCATACAAGAAAGATCCTGAATGACACCTGATAAATAAAGACCAGAACTTAGAGAAATTAATAACCCAATAATTATTCCAAATTGAACTCAAAAATAAATTTAAAACAACCACCCCAAAAGTATGACTACCAATTAGCTTTCACATAGGCAAATGCAGAAATTACCAAATTAACATGCCAATATCTCCTATGCAATGCTTAGAACTAAGCTAACAACTCACAAAAATGGAACAATGGAAAATTAAGAAAAGATCACTTCGACAGAATCCAAAACAGCCGCATTCAAAATAAAACTAGAAGCAGGGAAAAAATGAAAAAAAAATCAAAAAAATTGCATACATCGAACAAACACATCTTGTGGTTCTAAAAAAACAAGAATCATACAATTTGAAGCTGTATAACTCAAATTAGGGACAAAAGACTAAACATTACTGGAGATAGGGAAGCAATGTTAATGTAGCAAGTGAACAGCCATACTCAAATTGAAATTGGGAGCAAGTTAGATGTGAAAAAATTCTAAAAATTTTATACATTGAAGACACATATCTTAAGGTTCGAACAAGATGAGAATCATGCAATTTGGAATTATATAGTGCAAATTATAGAAAAAAGACTAAACACTACCAGAGATAGGGCAATAGTGTCAGTGCAGCAGTGAACAACTATATTCAAACCGAAACTGGGAGCAAGATAGAGATGCAAAAATTCTAAAAATTACATACATTGAAGATATATGTCTTACAGTTCTTACGAGTTAAAAAATTCACAAATCCAAGTTGTATAGTTCCAAAAATAAATTAAACACTGAGTGCTGCCAGACAGAAAACTGACAGCAGTGAAAATGGCATGCAAGCATTCTTTTCCATGCTAAAGCCATGACAAATCAGTTTTAAAACCACTCCACAATAAGGCAAGCAACTAAATCCCAGTAAAAACAACATCTCAACACATGACATCAAAGATAACTAATTTTGGGTACCAAATGACCTATTGATCAATCAAAAGAACAACTTCTTAACCAAAATTCCAGCAGCAATGGAACATGGTAGGACAACAGTGAAAATACACCAAAACAACACTTCAAAACAACCTAAAGCAACACTCAAAATTCTATAAAAAAAAAAAAAACATGATAACATCCTAGAATTGATCTCTAAAATAGGGCCTTAAACAATATCACAGCAATACCCAAAGCTGCCATCAAACAAGCATCAAAATAACATGAAAAATAACAACTCCAACCTGAATAATAATAGTAACGGCCAGATCAAAATATACCACAAACAGCCTCCAATTGGTCATTAAAACAACAAATCAAAAGAACCCAAACAAGCCACCATTTAGACAGTAAAATAATAAAGAAGGGAAATCAGAACAACTGAATGCAAGCCCTCAAAACAGAGGGAAAGTGCTAATGAGACAACCTCCAAAACCAAGCGAATTGAAATCCAAAAAAGAAGCTAATATAGCACCCCAACGTAACTTAAAACATCACTCAAAATTCAAGGAACAAGAAAAGCACAAATTAGGCTCAATCATTCAAAACCCCAAATATGATATATGACATTTATTATGAATCATTCTAAATTAAGTTCCCTTCCAAACAAACAAGGCCAAAGACTTTTGATCATATGAAATTAACTCTCGAGTAAAACACTTTTTTTGTCCTTGGAAAATTCAGCTAATGACAAATTAGTCTTTCAAAAATTTTTGGTGACAATTAGGTCCTTGAATTGTTATTCCATCTAACAAATTAGTCATTCGTTTGGTGACGTTAAGTGAGGTTGGATGGAAAAGTCCACATGACACGTTAAGTGTTGACGTGTCACCTTAAAAAAAAAATCTATTGATGTGGCACCTAAAAAAAATTTCTCTCTCTCTCTTTCTCCATCCTCACTCTCATCTCTCTCTCTCTCACCCTCATCTCTCATCTCTTATCTCTCTCTCTCATTTCTCTCTTGACACGTTAAGTGTTGACGTGTCACCTTAAAAAAAAAAATCTATTGATGTGGCACTTAAAAAAAATTTCTCTCTCTCTCTTTCTCCATCCTCACTCTCATCTCTCTCTTTCTCACCCTCATCTCTCATCTCTTATCTCTCTCTCTCATTTCTCTCATAAATGCTTTCTCTCTCCATCCATTTGTTATGCTCTATTTTTTACGTGCAGAAGAAGCTTGAACATGCAGAGCACCAAGTGACAAATACAAGCCACACTTTGAAAGTCATTGAGGAAGAAAATGAATCTGTCAAGTTGAAACTTTCACAGGGTTCGAATAAGGCACAGGTTCGAATTAAGTTCCCTTCCAAACTTTCAGGTGGCTTATCTAGAGCATAGGAACTTGTGGCTGAATTGAGTCAGTTAAAGGAGAAATTGGATGAGAGAGAAAGGGAGGTTTCAACCCTCACTCAGATGCATGAGGAGTATGAGAATGAATCCTTAAATCGTATCAGGGCATTAGAGGCACAGGTTGTAGATCTGGAGGTCGAATTATAATCATCGCATACCCAGAAAAGAGATATGGAAATGCAAATTAAAAATAGCACAATTGAAGCAAGATAACTGGGAGAGGACAAGTTAGGGCTACAAAACCAAATTTTAGAGCTTGAAATGAAGTTCAAAGAAAGAGAACACGAACTATCTGCTCTCATGAAGAAACTTGAAGATAATAAGAATGAGTCATTGTCCAAAACAACAGATTTGACATCTCTGATGAACAATCTGCTAACCAATATAGACATGTTACATGCTTAGAAAGATGAATTGGATGAATAGATGATTCATAAAAGTAATGAAACATCAACTCAAAGTCAAAAGCATTACGGATCAGGTCAATGTATTGCAGTAGGAAGTGGAGTTCCTACAACACCAAAAGTCTGACTTGGAAGATCAACTTGAGAAAAAGACCCAAGAAATTTTAGAGTACATGATGCAAATACAAACTCTAAAAGAGGAGGTTGCAAACAAAATTCTGGATCAACAGAGACTTGTGGAAGATAATGAAAATTTAACCATGCAAATAAGGAATCTGGAACTAGAGGTGAACTCCATAAAGAGCCAAAAGAGTGAAGTTGAAGAGCAAATACGGGCTAGCAACCTTGAGATCAGTTAGCAGAGGGAGGAGAAGTTGGGGCTGTAAGACAAAATAATTGAATTGGAGAAAATATTAGCAAAAAGAGAGTCTGAATTCTTTGTTCTGCAGTATAAAATTACTACAAGCTTCGTTGGTCGAACCAAAAGCTTTGAGTCATAGAACAATTACTTAGTGAGAATGAAGAGAGCTTTAGAAAGACAGAACAAAAGTTCTTGCAAGATCAAAGAGCACTTGAAGACAGGATTGCCACTCTGTTAGCAATAATTGTTGCTAACAATGAATCTTATCAAGAAATGACTACCAGTATCAAAGAGAGCGTGAATATTATGATGACTAGCATGGAAACCGTGGCCTCAAAATTTGTTGACGAATATAAAAATTATGAGAACTCTATTTCAAACATCTCACATGAGCTTCAGATTGGAAAGAACTAAGTTAGAGAGAAGAATAAGGAAAAAAGATTAGTTGAAGAATGACAAAGAGCATTTGGGGAAGAGAGAGATAAGAGAGAGAGAATTTTTTTTAAAATTTTTTTTAGGTGCCATGTCAGCACTTAACGTGCCACGTGGACTTTTCCATCCAACCTCACTTAACATCACCAAATAGAGGACTAATTTGTCAGATGAAATAACAATTCAAGGACCTAATTGTCACCAAATTTTTTTGAAAGACTAATTTGTCATTGGCTGAATTTTCCAAGGACGAAAAAAAGATTTTACTCTTAACTCTTTCACTTACATAGAAAATTTGCGGTAATCCATAATTCAGCATAAAGAACCAGAACTAGGTACTAAAAGAAATGAAGAAAATCAAAATAGAAAACCTGATTCACGAGCAAAACCCCAAGGAAATAACTGTTGACTCCTAAACAACCCCAAAATAGAATAAATGCCCCAAGATCAATAATCTTAAGACTTAAAGAAGCAAGAGATCACTTTAATTACAATTCATATCTCCATAGAACCAGAACACCATAAAGGAAATAAAAGAAATTAGAGGAGTTACCCTTTGAAGGACGAAATTAACATAGCTTTAGGCCTCTTTCTCTATCTGGCCTCCTTCTTGCCTATCGGTTTCTCCTTTGCGTTTTTTCTTTCTTTCTTTGCTGAATGAGTTTCTTTCTATCCTCTCCCTCCTCTCTCATTTGTATCTCTTTCTTTCTTTGCTAAATTGGTTCCTTTCCACCTCTCTCTTTTTGGTCTCCTCCCCTCTTTCTCTCTTGCGTATCTTTTTTTTTTTTTTTTTTTTTTTTTTTCTTTTCTAAATCCCTTTCTTTCTTTCTCTCTTCTCTCATGCATATCTCTCCCCCTTGTTTAGATATTTTCTATTTTTTGATTTTATTTTTGCCCCTTTTTCCATTTAATCTCCACCACCCATCTCTACTTTTTCCTTTTAATTTGGTCTTTTCCCTTTTTTGTTGTAATTATTTGTTAAATAGAAGATAATGCATGGATTTGGACTAATGGGGAGAGGAGAAAATCCATTCCTTGCTCTCATATTGGTGCTCATAAATTTAATGACTCAAAAACCTATTTACAAAATTATTTTTCTATTTTTTGATTTATTTATTGTTTACAAAATTTAATTATTGAAAAAGGGGCTAAATAGGCTTAGATAAAAAAATGGGTTACCCTAACAATGGACTAGGCCTAGGGGTTACTTCATTACAAAAGTCTAAACAACAAAATAAAAATTACTAATTAGAAATTAAGAATTTATCTCTTTTTTTTTTCAAAAAATTTTATACCATGAAATCCGGACAAAATACGGTATCTACAGTCACATGCCCCTCTGAGTATTTCAGAGTCTCCATCGCTCGGCTCTTAGCGAATGATGGTCGGATGTGGATCTGGCCATAAGGGAAAAATGAGTAAGTATTTTCTAATACCTAATTTTGATTTTTGATTTTTATTTTTTTAAGTTTATTATTTCTGATTGATAAGAATTTCTTTTTGTTCATATTTCTTCCATCCAAGGAGCCTGTTAACATTTTTCAACTATCTATAAGTCAGAATATGAGGGTGATTGGACCGATCTCACCTTTGTTTCTGATGAGATAAAGGAACTTTGGTGGACGGAGTTTAAGGTAATAATTTCAACTTAATTTTTTATTTTTATTTTAAACTAACTTAATTTTAATTTTACTAACTTTGATCTCTTATTTTTTAATGTAGAGGAAATTTATCTAGGACTTGCAGTTTTAGAGCCAGATTCGTAAGATCTAACTCACAAAGTGCAGCAATAATATTCGTGCCTCCTTCCGAGACATTAGGAAGGGGAAGTCGAAGGGCGACTGGTTGTCACCATCTGTGCTGGGGGCCCTGAGAATTAAATTGGCATCTAAAGAGTGCAAGGCATTTAACTTTATTCTTTTATTTATACAGACTGAGTATGAAAGGTGTCGATTTGATAGTTATGCCTAGTCCTCTTCGTCTTCTGTCAACGACAATGACATATGGCTCAATGTCGTTAGTGGGAAGAACAAGAAGGGCCGGGTTTATGGCACGGGTTCTGAGGTTGGCCTGTTGGACTCAACTCGTGGACAGGTTCTCAGCCCTCTGACCTAGCACATCCTCAGATGTCGGAGGTTTTGTCCTAGATGGCGGCCATGTCACAGGATATGCAGGAGCTCTGCCAGTTGGTGCCGTTGGTCCAAGCTCTCATGGGATCCGACACGTTGACAGAGCAGCTGGCTACGATGTTATTGTAACTACTGCAACAGGGTCAGAGTAGGACATCCGATGCGGCCCCATAACCCCCAACTGACAATGATGATGACTCAGTTAAGGACTCAAGAGACGATGACGACATCAGAGATTAGGGTTTAGTGTGTATAATATAGTGTACTTTTTTTTCTTTCATTATATAACATTTATAAATTGTAATTACATTTCATTAATAAAATTTAGTGGTTTTTATATATAATGCATTTAATTGAAACTAATAATTAATTTTTCAAAAAATAAATTACACATTTCTAAGCTTAAAAAAAGAAAAAAAAGAAACTCACAAAATTTCTCACGGGCGTAACACCATGATAATTTCTCATGGACAAAAATCTGTGAGAATTTTGTTTCAATTTTTCTCACACCAAAAGTAAGTCAGTGATAAATTCTATGAGAAAGTCCATGAGAAATTTGGTTTGTGACGCAGGTTTTTCTTGTGCCCTAAAATCCGTAAAAAATGCATTTCTCACAGATTTTTGGGTGTTTTATCATGGATTTTGTTCGTGAGAAAATCCATTTTTTCTTGTGAATTTAATTTTTTTTTTCTTTCACTAGAATATCGGGGTTTTTGAAACCGTTTATTAAAATGGGTCCTTTAATTATTTCTTCTTCATGAGGTTGTTTTTGCCCGCTTAACAGCAAATAGAATTTTATATGTTTTTTAGTGACACATAAGAAATTGTTAGTTGGACTGAAAATATTGTCACTTCGTCGTTTGCTGATTTCCTTATGAAAATTGTTNCCAAAAGTAAGTCAGTGATAAATTCTATGAGAAAGTCCATGAGAAATTTGGTTTGTGACGCAGGTTTTTCTTGTGCCCTAAAATCCGTAAAAAATGCATTTCTCACGGATTTTTGGGTGTTTTATCATGGATTTTGTTCGTGAGAAAATCCATTTTTTCTTGTGAATTTAATTTTTTTTTTCTTTCACTAGAATATCGGGGTTTTTGAAACCGTTTATTAAAATGGGTCCTTTAATTATTTCTTCTTCATGAGGTTGTTTTTGCCCGCTTAACAACAAATAGAATTTTATATGTTTTTTAGTGACACATAAGAAATTGTTAGTTGGACTGAAAATATTGTCACTTCATCGTTTGCTGATTTCCTTATGAAAATTGTTACTTGATGCGACAATTTCTTTGCTACCAATTAACCATTCCTCAATCCTATTTTATACAGAAATAATCAAAGAAAGTGACAATCTATTTGCAGTGAACATTTTTTGTTACTAGTATTCCAAATTAAACTAGTAAACACACATACACTCACACAAAAGAGTTTGGCTTCTCAATTCATATATACAATTTCAACATCTTTTTTGTTTTTTTTTTCTTTTTTTTTGGTGATGCATTTATTACGTTAGAGACGATTGAGAAGAAATGAATATGAAGACAAAATGTATTGATAATCCTTCAGTGTTTACAAGTACATGTATATATAGTAATTCATATAATTGACGTGTAAATAATCAACTAATCAGATTAATACCAATCTAACTAACTAATTGAATGACATTATCTAATAGACTATAAACTCTGTCTAATACTCCCCCTTAAGTTGGGAGATAAATGTCTAATACTCCCATCTTGGACAGTAAGTATCTGAATTAGGTGGCAGGGACTGCCTTTGTTAATATATCAGCTAGCTAATGTTGAGACTTAACATGTACAAGCTTGATGAACCCAAAGTTTACATGTTCCCAAATGAAGTGACAATCAATGTCTACATGCTTGGACCAGTCATGAGACATTGGATTGGAAGCAAGATGAATGGTAGGTTGATTATCACAAAAAACCATCATGGAAGGAACTGATATTTCAAATATTCTGCAGAGTTGTCGCAGCCATAGAAGTTCACTTATGACATTGGCCAATGCTCTATATTTAGCCTCTGCAGAAGATCTAGAGACTGTTGGCCGCCTCTTCGATTTCCAAGTGATAGGTGAATTTCCAATGAAGACACAATATCCAGTAGTTGATCTTCTGGTATCAAAACAACTCCTCCAATCTGCATCAGCAAAGGCTGTGATTTTGAGTGAAGAATTGGAAGGAATAAACAGTCCTTGTCTTGGGCTTGACTTGAGATACTACAGTAGATGATAGACAGAAGTCAGGTGAGGGGTTCTAGGACTTGACATAAACTAGCTCAGCCTATTAATAGTGTAACTAATGTCTGGCCTTGAAATTGTCAGATACATGAGGCGACCAAGCAATCTTTTGTACATAGAAGAATCTGGTAACAAATCCCTATTAGTTTTATTGAGTTTCAAGTTGGGTTCCATTGGAACTGGCAGTGGATTTGAGGCTGAGAATCCAGTACTTCTAGTAACTGTAAAATGTATTTTCTTTGTGAGAGGTATATGCCTTTGGCTGAATGAGCTATCTGTAGGCCAAGAAAATACTTCAAATCACCAAGTGCTTTTAGCTTGAATAATTTCTGCAATAGTTGTTGAACTTGGTGAACAATCTTGGCATTTGGGCCTGCAAGTATTATGTCATCGACATAGACAAGTAGAATGACCAGTGTTGCACCTTTACCAATGGTAAACAAAGAGTAATCACTGTGAGACTGAGAGAAACCATGTTGGATCAAGGTAGTTGAAAATTTGTGGAACCATTGTCTAGAGGCTTGTCTCAATCCATAGAGCGACTTGTTGAGCTAACACACCATGTTCTCCCCCTTAGTCGTATAACCTAAAGGTAGTTGCATATACACTTCCTCAAACAAATCACCATTCAAGAATGCATTGTTTACATCTAATTGGAACGTCCACTTTTTCACAGCTGCAACTGAAAGTAACAATCTGACAGTGGTAATTTTGGCCATTGGTGAAAAAGTGTCTAGAAAATCGATCCCTATTTGTTGAGTATAGCCCTTTGCAACCAAATGAGCTTTATATCTATCCAGGCTACCATCAGCCTTGTATTTGACTTTGTAGATCCATCTGCACCCAATGGTATGTTTGTCTTTTGGAAGTGGTATGACTATCCAGGTGTTATTTGCGTCAAGTGCATCTAATTCTTCCTTCATGGCTGTCCTCCACTCTGGATATTTGATTGATTGATGATAAAATTGAGGCTCATATATGTTGGATATTTGTAGAATGAAATTTTTGTATCTATTGGATAATCTGTCATATGTCACCACCTTCTGTATTGGATAGGTGATGGTGAGGTCTGACAGGGAGCACACATAGTCCTGTAAATATGCAGGAGGTCTGATAGTTCTGCTAGTCCTTCGAGTGGATTGGTTTTGAGGGATAGTGTTGCCATATGATAAATGATTTTGAGCAATCGCAGATGCTATTGTAGTATCAGTAGCTATTGTAACAGGATAAACACTGTCAGTTTGAGAGGTTGGAATGATAGCATTATGAAAAATATCCATTGCTTCAACTGTTTTTGGAAGTGCCTAAAAGGGAAAAACAGTTTCATGAAAAATCACTTCTCTGGAAATAATGAACTTTCTGGTTTGAAGGTTATACAGCTTGTATCCTTTGTATCCCAAAGGATATCCCATGAATATGGTAGGCACTGCTCTTGGAGAGAATTTATTCCTTTTATGTAAGGGAGTGGATACGAAGCAGAGATATCTAAACACCTTTAATGCTGCATAATTTGGTTCCCTATTGTAAAGAAGTTGATAAGGTGTCTGGTTTTTGAGTGGTGGAGATGGTGTTTTATTAATGAGGAAAACTGCTCTTACTATACACTCACCCCAGAATCTTAAAGGAAGATTTGCCTAAAACATTAAGGATCTTGCCACATTTAGCAAATGTTGATGCTTCCTCTCAACCACTGAATTTTGTTTAGGCTTGTAAGAACATGAAAATTGGTGAAGTATCCTTTCTTTTTGCAGAAAATATGTCAAAGCCAACTCCTTTGCATTGTTAGTTCGTAGTTGTTTTATTTTCTTCCCAAACTAAGTTTTGATCATGGCAAAGAAGTTAACAACTAAATTTGTAGCTTCTGATTTTTGTTTCAGCATGTAAATCCATGTGAGCCTTATGCAGTCATCAACAATTGTAAGAAAATAAGTCTTACCATCATGAGTGTGATGATGATAAGGTCCCCATATGTCACAATGTATTAAATCAAACGGATTAGTGGACATGTGATTATATGAGGTGAAAGACAGTTTTCAAAGTTTTGAAAGAGGACAAACTTGACAAGTATTGGAAGAGTAATGCGATGTATATGGAAAAGGAATTTTATTACTGATTATTTTCAAGACTTTATCAAACAAATGGCCTAATCTAGCATGCCACAAATGTGCATGATTGGATTTATGCAAATCTGAGATACAACTTAAGGTATTTACAGAAGGAAAATCAAATTCATTCACTACAAGAGACTCATGAGAGGAATTCTAAACAACATGGACTCTTCCTATATAAGCAAAATCTTGTTGAGTGACCAAGTTTGCTTGGTAAATGTATAAGCCTTCGCACATATTACCCCTGCCAATCATCCTCGATCGGTTAGGATCCTGGATTTGGAAGGAATCAATGTGGAAAGTAATAATTAAATGTGAATGTTGCAATAAGGCTATTATTGATATGAGATTGACATGAAAATATGGAATATAAAGAACTTTATGAAACATGAAATCAGGTGATAACTGAACTGTACAAACAACAGAAATTGAAACTTTGGAATTATTTGGAAGAGTAACAAAGTGATTTCTCAAAGACTTGTAAGAAGCAAAAATTTTTATGGAGTGACAAACGTGTGATGTTGCTCCTGAATCAATGATCCAAGAGTTGGAATTAACAACAAGATTTGCATTAATTGCAGAAAGAATCATACCAGTTGGGATTGATTCTATAGAATTGTCCACATTAGGTATAGTAACTTGTGACGATTGGGTTTGAAGTAAGTGAATCAATTGTTGATACTGCCGTGATGTCATTTCCAGAGGTGGTTCCATGGATTGATTGTGGTTTACATTGGAGAATTGATTCATAGTCCCTGCTTGTCTTCCTTTCTTGTATTCTGGAGGATAACCATGAAACTTGTAGCACTTATCCTTTGTGTGTCCAACAACACCACAGTGAGCACACAGTGGTTTGTCTTTCTTAACATTTCTTTGCTTGCCATCATAATTGTTTATGGAATTCGAGTGTGTGACTGCATATGCAGCTTGTGCATCAGATTGATTCAACAAGTTTCCAATCCCCCTTTGCTTTTCTTCTTGAACTACCAACGAGAACACCTTATTGATGGGGGGAAGAGGATCCATCAACAAAATTCGTCCCCTAACTTGTGAAAAAGAATCATTAAGTCCCATAAGGTAGCATAAAACATATTCTTGATGGAGATGATCAATCAATGGCTTTGCTCCACCACAAGTACAAGAGTGACGATTGAGAAGAAATGAATATGAAGATAAAATGTATTGATAATCCTTCAGTGTTTACAAGTACATGTATATATAGTAATTCACATAACTGGCGTGTAAATAATCAACTAATCTAATTAATACAAATCTAACTAACTAACTGAATGACTAATTGAATTTTGTTATCTAACAGACTATACACTCTGTCTAATACTCCCCCTCCCATCTTGGACAGTAAGTATCTGAATTGGGTGGCAGGGACTGCCTTTGTTAATATATCAGCCAGCTGATGTTAAGACTTGACATGTACTAGCTTGATGAACCTAGAGTTTACATGTTCCCAAATGAAGTGACAGTCAATGTCTACATGCTTGGACCGGTCATGAGACATTGGATTAGAAACTAGATGAATGACAGATTGATTATCACAAAAAACCATCACTGAAGGAATTGATATTTCAAATATTCTGTATAGTTGTCGCAGCCATAGAAGTTCACTTGTGACACTAGCCAATGCTCTATATTCAGCCTCTACAGAAGATCTAGAGACTGTTGGCTATACTCACCCAGTTCTTCCTAAATACCTTTGAGTTTGGTGAAGTACTATCTAACAGATAAAGACCCCTGTGTGAGATTAAGTACCTATTTCTTTAGCTGGAAGATCCTCAGACCATTGTGTTGCTGAAATCTTTCTTGAAGGTCATTCCAGATTTTAGTAGCAGTAGTGGAATATATCACACTGGCAGCAATTTCTTTAGAGATTGAATTCAACAACCATGATGCCACAACATTGTTATTCCTATGCCAGGCCAAAAACATTGCAGTGGCTGGTTGATCAGGTTGTGTAATTGTGCAATCGACAAACCTGAGTTTGTTCTTGGCCATTAGTGCCATTCTCATTGCCCTACACCAAGAATTGTAATTGTCTCTGGTGAGATGCTGAGAAACAAGAACTAAGCCCGGGGAATTAGATGGATGCAAGAAGAATGGGCTAGACATGTCATCTACTGATCTAGTCACCATTGATAGCAAGCAGGAGAAATAGTTTTAGAGTTTTCACAGCACAGAGCGTTGCTCTGATACCATATTACATCACAGACGATTGAGAAGAAATGAATATGAAGATAAAATGTATTGATAATCCTTAAGTGTTTACAAGTACATGTATATATAGTAATTCACATAACTGACATGTAAATAATTAACCAATCAGATTAATACCAATCTAACTAACTAACTAAATTTTGTTATCTAATAGACAATTTTTTTTTGGTTTCCCACCGGTGTCTAGGCTTCACCCGACTAATCTGGTTTCGAGCAGGGAAGGACCACAAGGGTGGCAAAGCTCTCCCAACAGACGTAGCTACATACCCAAGGGCTCGAACCCAAGATCCTTGGTTAAGCTAGAACACCCCCTTACCAGATGATTTACATGTTTGTTTATCTAATAGTCTATACACTCTGTCTAATAGCATCTTAAATTCTTTTTAAAAGAAAATTACATATATATCCCCAACAATACCTGAAAATAATCTCGATAGATATTCAAGCTTATCCTTTCTGTTTGTGTGAAGGAAAGGATGACTAAGATATAGACAAAAGAAAGTTAAATTTGTTGATACTAGTAAAAATTAGGTGCACTGCTTTTTATTTTCGGATTTGTGATTTTGGGTTAGTTAGTTCCCTAACACAGTGTATGTTATTGTGCTTTACTAGCATTTTCCATATGCGATGCAGGGGTAAGAAAAAATTGAACTTAATCATGTATAATACTTGAAAAATTAATTTATCTACCTAAATATGTACAATTGATATCTATATATAAGTTAGATGAATCAAAACATTGTCCGAGTAACTTTATTTAAGTTTGAGATGATTGAAAAATAATCATAAGGCACTATAAGGATTCAACTTCATTCCGTGTTCTCTTGTTTGATAAGAAAAATTATGAAAATATGCACCTTTTCATATTTAAGTTTAGAGTGAAAAAATTTTTAGATCCTTAAAAGATACAGTCACAATTAATTTAGTTATTGAAAGATTTTTAGTATTACTTCAGTTCTCGAAAAGTATATTTGTCCTTCAAAATAGTTTTTTTGCCAACTTACTCACTAAACTTGTCACATCACCATTTAATGAGCTATGTGGAATGGTTGGTCATTTCTATCAACTTGAGCTCACTTTTTTTGTGTGTGTTTTATTTTGAATTTCGATTATATAATGGAGATTTATTGAGAAGCAGCCAAAATCTGTAAGACCAAGTGCACAATGTGTGTGTGTGTGTGTTTTTTCTGCAAACGCAAAGTGAATGTAGTATAAGCATGTGAACCTGTTACTAAAGCATACAGTGTTTCTTCAAAGCTGAAGCATTGCATTTGGGCTTCGGAAACCCAATTAAGCACGGTACAGTCCCACAAGAAAAATCCCACTTCTGAGATGAACCAAAACTAGGGCCCCNCCAAGACTAGGGCCCCAAACATATTTTCATTTGGATGTTAGAAACGATTGCAGAGATGTAGATAGTTCTATACTTCTATTTCTAGGGAAAAAAATTGGTTATACTAATTATTATTATAGTTTAGTTTAGAGTGAAAAAATTTTTAGGTCCTTAAAAGATACAGTCACAATTAATATAGTCATTGAAAGATTTTTAGTATTACTTCAGTTCTCGAAAAGTATATTTGTCCTTCAAAATAGTTTTTTGCCAACTTACTCACTAAAGTTGTCACATCACCATTTAAGGAGCTATGTGGAAGGGTTTGTCATTTCTATCAAATTGAGCTCATTTTTTTTTTTGTGTGTGTGTGTTTTATTTTGAATTTCGATTATATAATGGAGATTTATTGAGAAGCAGCCAAAATCCATAAGAACAAGTGCACAATGTGTGTGTGTGTGTTTCTTTTTTCTGCAAACGCAAAGTGAGTGTAGTATAAGCATGTGAACCTGTTACTAAAGCATACAGTGTTTCTTCAAAGCTGAAGCATTACATTTGGGCTTCGGAAACCCAATTAAGCACGGTACAGTCCCACAAGAAAAATCCCACTTCTGAGATGAACCAAAACTAGGGCCCCAAACATGTTTTCATTTGGATGTTAGAAACGGTTGCAGAGATGTAGACAGTTCTATACTTCTATTTCTAGGGAGAAAAATTGGTTATACTAATTATTATTATAGTTTATTGTGAGGTGTTAGAATTTAACATAAAAGATTTAATGGTATTAAAAAAGTGTATTTTAAGTAGGTGTCTATCAAAAANCATTTCTTTGCTTGCCATCATAATTGTTTATGGAATTTGAGTGTGTGACTGCATATGCAGCTTGTGCATCAGATTGATTCAACAGGTTTCCAATCTCCCTTTGCTTTTCTTCTTGAACTACCAACGAGAACACCTTATTGATGGGGGGAAGAGGATCCATCAACAAAATTTGTCCCCTAACTTGTGAAAAAGAATCATTAAGTCCCATAAGGTAGCATAAAACATATTCTTGATGGAGATGATCAATCAATGGCTTTGCTCCACAAGTACAAGAGTGACGATTGAGAAGAAATGACTATGATGATAAAATGTATTGATAATCATTCAGTGTTTACAAGTACATGTATATATAGTAATTCACATAACTGATGTGTAAATAATCAACTAATCTAATTAATACCAATCTAACTAACTAACTGAATGATTAATTGAATTTTGTTATCTAACAGACTATACACTCTATCTAATACTCCCCCTCAAGGTGGGAGATAAATGTCTAATACTCCCATCTTGGACACTAAGTATCTGAATTGGGTGGTAGGGACTGCCTTTGTTAATATATCAGCCAGCTGGTGTTGAGACTTGACATGTACAAGCTTGATGAACCTAGATTTTACATGTTCCCAAATGAAGTGACAGTCAATGTCTACATGCTTAGACCGGTCATGAGACATTGGATTAGAAGCTAGATGAATGACAGATTGATTATCACAAAAAACCATCACTAAAGGAACTGATATTTCAAATATTCTGTAGATTTCGCAGCCATAGAAGTTCACTTGTGACACTAGCCAATGCTCTATATTCAGCCTCTACAGAAGATCTGGAGACTGTTGGCTGTACTCACCCAGTTCTTCCTAAATACCTTTGAGTTTGGTGAAGTACTGTCCAACAGATAAAGACCCCTATGTGAGATTAAGTACCTTTCTATAGCTGGAAGATCCTTGGACCATTGTGTTGCTAAAATCTTTCTTGAAGGTCATTCTAGATTTCAGTAGCAGTAATGGAACATATCACACTGGCAGCAACTTCTTTAGAGATTGAATTCAACAACCATGATGCCACAACATTGTTATTCCTATGCCAGGCCAAAAACATTGCAGTGGCTGGTTGATCAGGTTGTGTAATTGTGCAATCGACAAACCTGAGTTTGTTCTTGGCCATTAGTGCCATTCTCATTGCCCTACACCAAGAATTGTAATTGTCTCTGGTGAGATGCTGAGAAACAAGAACTAAGCCCGGGGAATTAGATGGATGCAAGAAGAATGGGCTAGACATGTCATCTACTGATCTAGTCACCATTGATAGCAAGCAGGAGAAATAGTTTTAGAGTTTTCACAGCACAGAGCGTTGCTCTGATACCATATTACATCACAGACGATTGAGAAGAAATGAATATGAAGATAAAATGTATTGATAATCCTTAAGTGTTTACAAGTACATGTATATATAGTAATTCACATAACTGACATGTAAATAATCAACCAAATAGATTAATACCAATCTAACTAGCTAACTAAATTTTGTTATCTAATAGACAATTTTTTTTTGGTTTCCCACCGGTGTCTAGGCTTCGCTCAACTAATCTGGTTTCGAGCAGGGAAGGACCACAAGGGCAACAAAGCTCTCCCAACAGACACAGCTACATACCCAAGGGCTCGAACCCGAGATCCTTGGTTAAGCTAGAACACCCCTTTACCAGATGATTTACATGTTTGTTTATCTAATAGTCTATACACTCTGTCTAATAGCATCTTAAATTCTTTTTAAAAGAAAATTACATATATATCCCCAACAATACCTAAAAATAATCTCGATAGATATTCAAGCTTATCCTTTATGTTTGTGTGAAGGAAAGGATGACTAAGATATAGACAAAAGAAAGTTAAATTTGTTGATACTAGTAAAAATTAGGTGCACTGCTTTTTATTTTCGGATTTGTGATTTTGGGTTCGTTAGTTCCCTAACACAGTGTATGTTATTGTGCTTTACTAGCATTTTCCATATGCGATGCAGGGGTAAGAAAAAATAGAACTTAATCATGTATAATATTTGAAAAATTAATTTATCTCCCTAAATATGTACAATTGATATCTATATATAAATTAGATGAATCAAAACATTGTCCGAGTAACTTTATTTAAGTTTGAGATGATTGAAAAATAATTATAAGGCACTATAAGGATTCAACTTCATTCCGTGTTCTCTTGTTTGATAAGAAAAATTATGAAAATATGCACCTTTTCATATTTAAGTTTAGAGTGAAAAAAATTTTAGGTCCTTAAAAGATACAGTCACAATTAATTTAGTCATTGAAAGATTTTTAGTATTACTTTAGTTCTCGAAAAGTATATTTGTCCTTCAAAATAGTTTTCTGCCAACTTACTCACTAAACTTGTCACATCACCATTTAACGAGCTATGTGGAAGGGTTTGTCATTTCTATCAACTTGAGCTCACTTTTTTTGTGTGTGTGTGTTTTATTTTGAATTTCGATTATCTAATGGAGATTTGTTGAGAAGCAGCCAAAATCTGTAAGACCAGGTGCACAATGTGTGTGTGTGTGTTTTTTTTCTGCAAACGCAAAGTGAGTGTAGTATAAGCATGTGAACCTGTTACTAAAGCATACAGTGTTTCTTCAAAGCTGAAGCATTGCATTTGGGCTTCGGAAACCCAATTAAGCACGGTACAGTCCCACAAGAAAAATCCCACTTCTGAGATGAACCAAAACTAGGGCCCCAAACATATTTTCATTTGGATGTTAGAAACGATTGCAGAGATGTAGATAGTTCTATACTTCTATTTCTAGGGAAAAAAATTGGTTATACTAATTATTATTATAGTTTATTATGAGGTGTTAGAATTTAACATAAAAGATTTAATGGTATTAAAAAAAGTGTATTTTAAGTAGGTGTCTATCAAAAAATATGAAATAACTAAAACAATCTTGTTTATATTTGAACATAATAACTACATANAAACATGATAACTACATAATATAAGTAGAATAACCATGTATATAAACAGAATAATTAAATAATACCAATGGATATTTTGATAAATTTCTTAGTGGAAAAGACATCTACTTAAAAACATTTTTCTTTTAGCAAAATTGAATCTTTTATGTCAAATTTTAACATCCCAATAATAAATTATTATTATTTTTTATTTTTTTAAATTATTATTTTTTATTTTATTTTAATTTATATTTTTATAATTTTAAGTGAAGCCACTAAAACTTTCTTCTTCATATTTTATTATGTAGCAAGAGTACCAAAAAGATATTTCATTGTGTTCCACAACTGTGAGAAATTATGAGAATTTGGAGATTCTAGAAAAGTCTCCACCCCTAACAACCACAAGGAAAAACAAGCCCAAAAATTAAAGTAAATGTTGAAAACTCTAGAATATGATTTGTTTGAGAAACTCATCAATTTTCTTAGCTCATACAAGATATTTATCTTTTGATTAAATCATAAAAGGATGTTTATAGAGTTTTCAAGGGTGAGACTATCGTATGCCCCCTCTAAATGTGACATAAGTCACATTCAAGTGATTTTTATACAGTAATAACTCTAAACTATTTCATATTGACATAGTTAGCATAATTTAAATTGTATTGAATTTATTTAAATTTTTTCTGTATATTTAAACATTAATTTAATAAAATTTAAATTAGGGAGCCACTATTTTCATACCATATATTGCTAATGTCACACTTTATTTAATGTCTAAATATGATTTAAACTACATTACCCTCAATTAATATGAAAAGTTTTTAACTTTGACCTAAAACTTTCTATATTAAATGCGGGCTTTTATAATTGACTAAAAACTTTTTTTATTAAATGAAAGTACATTAGTCTATATTATATTTAAATATTAAATAGGGTGTGACATTAACAAAATCGGGTATAGAAATAATAGCTTCCTTTAAATTATGCTTACTTTGTTAATATGATACAATTCAGAGTTATTACAATATAAAAATAATTTGGATGTGACTTATGTCACATCTAAAGTGATGTAGCATAGTTTTCCCGAGTTTTCAATTGCATTCTTTCTCATATATATGTAGAACAAGATCTTTATTCCCGAAGTTTCTTCTTTAGAAGAGAAATCGTGAACTATTAACTTTATTTGGTCTGGTAATGCCTTTGTTTGTAATTTTAATTTTTTATGAATAAAAGTATTCATGTACAATTTTACTTGCAACTTAACTCCAACGTGCACATATTTTATTTTATTTGTTTGTTCCACATAATGCTAGCTGACCCTTCTTTCTGATCGCGAGTACCTGACTAGTTAAATTCAAAGCAGAGTCTTCATGTAGCATTGTTCAATAATTCATTAATATTAATAATATGAACAGATAATAACAACAATAATAACCTCCATTATCTTGGCGAATAATCCATTGAAACATTTTGTCCCCAACTTGGGATGAAATTCACTGTTTTACTTCATCAGCTCCACTATATTATACGCCTTCAAACTAACCTTTTGTTTTTCTTTGCCAAATATGATGATCCAATTCCAAGACACCAAAAATTATTCGTCTGTTGTTTTTCATGTGTTAACAATACTAGCGACTCATATACTCAAAGCTAAACATATATACGGATACGGTAACATAGCACTTTTTCTAGACCTCTTCAATAGGAAACTGTAACTAATCAAATAAAACTTACCACTCTATTCACTTCAAAAAGTTACTTGGTGTGATTTAATAATGAGGAGCTAATTTGTAAAATATTAGAAATTTAAATTTTTGTACTGTTATTTAACTACAAAAATACTCACTTCTAAAAGCCATGAGGATGAGTTATAGTTATATACAGAATGGGCATTCATATTTACCTATAATTCATGCCACATTTGCCCTGCTCTTAATGGCTACCTTACTTAACTCTGCTCAGGTTCAGGTGCCAACTAGACACTATTGCCCCTTATATATGTACATGCTTGCTCTTGCTCAATGCTTTTGCATTGTTATTGCAGACTCCACCAGAAATAAAAAGCAAAATACAAGAGCCATACATAAAGATGAGCAAAGAAACAGGAAAGGTTTTAGAGGAATTATCAATGTCAATCAAGAAAAAGATTCCACCTTCTGCGGCAGAGTCTCACTTTATCAAATCTAAAATTGCTGCAATGAACCTGAGGGGCATGCTGAAAACAGGCTTGTGGGAGGGTACCAATCTTCTTGAGGCCATACTTGCTGTTACCGTGACTTCTCTGCTGTTGATGTTGTTTCTTGCACAGAGAAGCTTGCAGAGTCCATAAAAGAACTGGCCACCCTTGCTAAATTCAACAAGAATGACAGAAAAATTGCACCAGTACAGCAACAACTACAACCAGGTGCTTGTGACAATAAACCACCACATCTTGTTATTACAATCTATCAGGCTCCTGCAAACCAAGAATAGAAGAGCAACTCGTTACTGCTCACAATTTATTGACTAATTAATTGATAACTTATACAATAAAAGGGGCCAATCTTGTAGAAATTTGAGGATTGACTAAACTAGTACTGAACTGCTATTTTTCTAAGTTCAAATAAAGTGATTATTCGGACTTGTCAGCATATATATCATAGAAATAATAAGAAGACTTGGAGTTCCAAAATTAACCAGTTTTCCTCCATCATTGCCAATCTAGCAGTTGCGTCAGCCATTTTCTTTTTAAATCCCAAGCCATCTTGTTATACAAATATCTTTAAGAAAACAAATAAGATATTTTATATCTTTTAACAATTGACTGTAAGTGTCTAACGACAGAAGAGTAAGCTTACTTCTCATAAAAAAAATAAATAAATAAATAAAAAGAATGACAATGTTAGTTTACTTACAATGTTATATTTGTTAAAAATAAATGTAATTTGAATTTTTTAGAAGTCTTCTAGAATTATGAGTATTGGTTACTAGAAGTTATAAAAATGTTAGTTTTAGGAGTCTAAGAGTTTTAGGCATTTATGTTAGTGCTTCATATTTTAAGGATCTACAATAATGATAAGAATAAGTTAGTGAGTGTAGAAATTTTTATGTAATAGTATAAATAAGAATGTATCAATTAGAAATTTTTATGCAAGTTTTCTATGTTCCTTCATTTTCTTTCAACTTGATTTCTGTGAGCAAGATGATTAAGGATTCTCAATGCTCTTTTGTTTTGCAAATGGGGCATTGTTTCATCAAGGAACCTTGGTGTTGGAAGATGATTGGCTTGGCTAGGGAGATTGGCGGACTTTACCACCTGGTTGCTCCTGTCAGTTCACGGCAAGACAGCTCACTGAAGACTTCTGATGGTGTTGCAGAAAACCCTAAAGATGCTAGTCATGTTTTTGTTAATTCTTCTGTTGTTAGCCTTGTTTTGATTTATGGCATTATCGTTTAGGCCATGCTTCATATGAACAGATTAAACCTTTGATTACTCATAATAAAGATATTTCCTGTGATCCCAAATTTATTTGTGATGTTCGTCATCTTGCTAAGCAAAGGTGGCTGTCATTTCCAACTAGTACTTCCATTTATGCCAATCTCTTTGATTTAGTGCACATGGATATTTGGGGACCAAATGCTACTTGCTCATTAGAAGGATACAAGTACTTCCTCACTATTGTTGATGACAGAAGTTGATATACTTGGGTTTACATGATGAGGAACAAAAGTGAGACTAGAACACTGGTTCAGAATTTCTATCAACTTGTTCTTACTCAATTTGGGGTGAAAATTAAAGCCTTTCGTACTGATAATGGACTAGAATTCATGATGACAGAATTTTATGAGAAAAATGGCATTATTCATCACTGTTAATAAGCCCACTTTAAAAAATTTAAATTGTATATGTCTTATAAAATATGAAATATTATTTATAGCTTACTGTTAATTTACTAGTTACATGATTTGATATTGGCAGCTATTATATAATCAAGGTTACAAAATTAGGATAGATTGTAATATATATGTTTACAGTTTTCAAATAGTTTTCAAGTGCAATATACTAATCTTCAGTTTCATGCATGTTCTCCAAGATTAAAATCACATTGATCCAATATATCCATATCCAATAAAAATCCATTATACATAAATAACCAATTTTATGATTTTTTTTAATTGAATGCAATTTTCAAAAAAATTGAACCATGAAAGAATTATTCATTTGTGGTGACATAAATTTTTATGATAACTATTGTGAAAATTCTAATGCAAGTGTACGTTGTCGTTTGCAAGTAATAAAATGAGATCAATTTATCGTTCCCACGAGGACTAATGTACCAACTACCGAAAGAGGGTTAACNAATTTTGGATTAGTGTATACACCTTTTGTGAGTGTGTACTCCTTGCTGCTCTGTTCCTTCGATAGGTGACCCCAATTAAATTTGAGAGTCGATCTCAGTTCAAAAGTATATTAGAAAAATAGCAAATTAAACCAGAAAAATGATAGATTCAGCAAGAGATAAACACCTAGGGTTCCGACTTCACCATTATTACTCCCAGCTTTCATTCTATATTCCATTAACTCCAATTTATCTTCCTATTTGCTAATCAAGATTCCCTAATTTATTCACTAGCCTCTCCCAAGGTCTAGTGTAAATATCCCTTAACTACTAACCCTGTATATCCCTATACGAGTTACAATAATTATGAATTCATTTAGTTTTGTGGATCTTTTTAACTGATTACATGAGCCATAGAGGTATATTCCTATCCTCCATGTAACTCATGGCATTTACCCCAAGGAACTTGACACACAACTCTCCTTCCGGTCTCATTGTGATTAACAATTCATCTAATTATTGGCCAGACAATCAGAAGCATTAAGAGAAGAGATAAACGCTCAAATTGAAGAGATAAATAATGGAATTAACTTCATATGAGACTACAGTTGGTCCTAATTAGGCTACATCGTACCCTAGATAAGAGAATTAGTTCATACTAGATGAAGAGAACAAGAAAGAATAAAATTGAGACATGATTCAAAGGTAAAAGAGGAAAAACTCTGGTTTGAAGGTCAAATCAGCCTTGCATCTCCTCCCTTCAATCCTTGCTTTGCCTCCTTTGTGCCTCCAAAAGTGTCTAAGAACGACCCCCATTCTAATTCCCTAGTTTCCTATTTATATCCCTCACTCTAAAGCCCTTCCTTTGCCTCCTTTGTGCCTCCAAGAGTGTCTAAGAACGACCCTTTTCTAATTCCCTAGTTTCCTATTTATATCCCTCACTCTAAAGCCCTAAAACCCATGAGAAAATAAGCCACGTCTGCAGAATTAACTTCGGGCGCCGCACCTCTGAAGTTTGGGCGCCGCACCTCTGAGCTGCTGGAAGAAATCTGGTTCTTGTCTTTTTTTGGGCGCCGCACCTCTATATTTTGAGGGGTGCGGCGCTGAGCTGCTGACCCAAAATGTGTATTTTTTCGCATACGGGGGGTGCGGCGCTACTGTTCAAGGGCTGCGGCGCTACTGTTCAAGGGGTGCACCCCTGAGCTGCTGTCCTGATTCACTTTCGGGCGCCGCACCTCTGTATTTTGAGGGGTGTGGCGCTACTGTTCAAGGGGTGCGGCGCTCCTGTTCAAGGGGTGCACCCCTGAGCTGCTGTCCTGGTTTTAAGTTTCATGCTCCAGGGGCCGCGACTCTAGGTTTTGAGCGCCGNGGTTTTAAGTTTCATGCTCCAGGGGCCGCGACTCTAGGTTTTGAGCGCCGCAACTCTTGAATTCTGTCCCAAAAACTTCTCAATTCTTCAATTCTTCATTCTAACCTACGAAACCTACAATTTAACATAAAAGATCACATTATATGATGATTAATCTCAATAAACAATCAAATACTTAAGTAAAGGATATCTAAAAAGTGGATATAACAGCCACTCAACAAATACCCCCAAACTTAACATTTGCTCGTCCTCGAGCAAAGAAAAAGAAAAATAAAATTAAACTCAACAACTAATTAACAAAGTGAAAAATTTATTTACTAACCATACAGGCCTCAAAGATCTCTATTAAGCACAACTCCTAGAAAATTTTCAAGATAACATGAATGTGTATAATTTCAACCCAAAGTCAATCTCATCTCAATCTCACTAAAATTTCCTCTGTGTGTGTAAGTATAGCCCTTGCTTACCCTACTCTCTTCACTTAAATCAGATTATGCAAATAAGCTCATAAACATATATTCTCCACTTTTATTCTCTCAGAACCTCATATGCTTGCTTTCATGTCAATCTCCACTAATGTAGGCATTTCACAATATTGAGGATCAAAAGGACTTTTGATAAGCTTGTAATGTGTGCGTGGGTTAAGGGTAAGATGATAGATAAATATGTGGCTTAACTCACCAATCACACAAATTCAGTTTAGAGCAAATTAAGAGCACCCTTCTTTCTTTTCACTTCTAACTCCCCCAAACTTATTTTGTTCTTTACTTTTCCATCCACCAATAGAATTCTCACTTTTGGACCACTACATCCCATACTCAATGCTTTCTAAGACATTCTTTTTCTTTTTGTTTCTTTTCAATATTTGCACAATTGTCTTTTCTTTTCATTGCAATATATATATATATATATATATATATATAGCAGGGATGTAGCTCTTGAATTTTCATTCTTTTGGTGGTCATTTCATTGAAGTCTTCATTTTCTTTTCTTCACCAATTCTCCTTAATTTTCCTAACTCTAGATGCTCTTAAGATTGAAAATGTACTTTAGGTGAAAGGTTCAAGTCAAAAGATCATACAAAGGGCTAGGATCAGTGTAGGTGACAAAGAAACAGGCTAAATTAAGCTCAATGGGGTATGCTAGGGATAAAATATCACACAAAGGGATAACTAGAAAGGCTCAAACGAAACAAAAATAGCCTAAATCATCTCCCTAATATTGTGCAGCCTAGGATTTTGCCTCGACTGACAATCAAGCAAGTTCCAGCATTCTGTGAGATTTTGAAATGACTTAATTCACATAATCATCTCTAAGCATGCAGATTTCAAGCAAACAAGGTTATGTGCTCAATAATTCAGGAAATNGTTAGACAAAAATTAACACAAGAGTTAATCAGAAACACAAACACAAAATCTATTATTTTTCTAGAGCTATGAACAATGAAAATCAATTTTATCATTAGCCTAAGGTTAAACAAAAAAATTCACTCTATTCTACTAAACTTAAAGAAAAATAAAAATTAAACATAAAAACTAACTAGAAAAGCATTTAAAGATACCCAATAAGTTAAGTGCAAATCAATACAACAGCTCAGAAAATAATTTCCCACCCCCAAACTTAAAGGAAACATTGTCCTCAATGTTTAAAGCAAAGAAGAAAAAGATGTGAGGACTTCCCTGAAATGGAGATGGATCACTTTGCATCTTCATCAAGTGGAGCTGCTGGGGGGAATAAAAGTTATGGACTTTATACCTGAAACATAAAAAAAAATAAAACACACAAGCATGAAAATAAAATTAAACGACTAAACAAAACTTAAGAGAAAAGGTTAAAAAGATTGGGTTGCCTCCCAAAAAGTGCTAAATTTATAGTCTTTAGCCGGACTGTCTCTGAAATATCTTAACCAAGATCAAAAATAATAGTGGAGGACTTTTGGAATTTTAATCCACTATTTCTTTGAGCTTTGGATTGTTGGTGAGTTTCTTTTAAGCTCCAAACTTTATTTCCATCTCCAAAACAAGCAGATTTTCTAAGATACTCCAAAAGAATCTTTTGGAATGACAGCTTCTTTTTCTTGTTTTTCTTGTAAGATTCAACTATAGGCACTGGTCCAGTTATTGGCTTCTTGGGGATTTTATCATCTTTGACCTCTAAGTCAGGAGGCTTCTCCTTGTTTTTCGTTCCCATGGTGTGAACTCTAACTGGGTCTTGTAATTTATTGCTTCTATTTGTAGTGTCAATTTTACAACAGACACTCACTTCTTCCGGATGCTTTATTTCTTTGAAAATTTTGAAGGACACTTGATCACCTTGCACTCTCAAAGTAAGTTGGCCTTTTTGCACATCAATAAGAGCTTTCCCAGTTGTTAGAAATGGACGACCAAGAATAATTGGGATTTCTTGGTCCTCCTCTATGTCAAGCACAATGAAGTCTGCTGGGAAGATGAACTTGTCCACTTTCACCAATACATCCTCCAAGATTTCCCTTGGATACTTGATTGATCTATCCGCCAATGTCAAGGAGATGGAAGTTGGCTTTATTTGTCCTATACCCAACTTCCTGAAAACAGAAAGAGGCATAAGGTTAATACTAGCACCAAGATCACAAAGTGCTTTACCAAAAGATATATTGCCAATAGAACAAGGAATATTGAAACTCCCTGGATCTGTTAATTTTGGTGGCAATTTCTTTTGTAAGATTGCACTGCACTCCTCAGTAAGTGCCACAGTCTCATAATCCACTAGCTTTCTTTTATTTGAGAGAATCTCCTTCATAAATTTCACGGAGCTAGGCATTTGCTCCAAAGCATCTGCAAATGGGATGTTGATGTGCAGCTTCTTGAACACCTCCAGAAATTTAGAGAATTGATTATCTAGCTTCTTCTTCTGGAATCTCTGAGGGAATGGAAGAGGTGGAACATATGGTGGAGGGTTGTCTGGGAATAACTTAGATGTCTTCTCCACAGATTTCACAAGTGGTTCCACTGGGGTGTCTTGTTTTGTCTCAGGCTCAACTGACTTAATTGGCACATTTTTTGCAACTTTAGATGGTTCACCTAAAGTCTTACCATCACGAAGAGTAATAGCCATGACATGTTCTTTAGGATTCACTTCTGTATCACTTGGCAATGATCCCTGCTGTCTGCTAGTGAGCATGGTGGAGAGTTGACCCACTTGCATCTCTAGGTTACGAATGGAGGCATCTGTTCGGGCCATGAATTGACTTGTATTCATGGTCAATTGGGTTAGAGCATCCTCCAAAGAAACTTTTGCTTGAACAAGGGATTGAGCAGTGTTTTGGTTGTTTTTCCAAGAGAAGTTTGGATGATTTCTCCATCCCGAATTATAAGTGTTTGAATAGGGGTCATTCTGCCTGTTCTGATTCCCCACATATTTTGCTTCCTCAGCCTGAGATGTAGAGAACGGGTTTCCCACCTGGCAATCTATACTAACATGAGGAACACCACAATGGTCACAAGTCTCAGGAGGTGACTGGATGGCATTTACATTCCGGACAGTCAACTGCTTGGCTAGAGAGTTTATCTTAGCAGATAAAGCTATAAAAGCGTCGACCTCATGTACCCCAAGTACCTTCCGTGAAGTGGACCTCTCAATAGGTCACTGATAGGCGTTGTCAGCCATCTCCTCTAACAAATCGTTGGCAGCCACATATGTCTTTTTCATCAAGGATCCTCCAGCAACAACATCCACTAATGTCTTGGTTGCAATCAACAACCCATTATAAAATGTCTGTAACTGCAACCAATCAGGGAGTCCATGGTGAGGGCATCTACGAAGCAACTCTTTGTACCTTTCCCAAGCCTCCTGAAGTGACTCATTCTCCTGTTGATGAAATGTTGCAATGTCATTTGGGAGCTTGGCGGTCTTAGCTGGTGGAAAAAATTTTGCCAGAAATTTTTAGGCCAACATATCCCATTTGGTGATGGTCCCAGTAGGCAATGACTAAAGCCAAGCATTGGCTTTATCCCGTAATGAGAATGGAAATAAGCGGAGGCGAATAGCATCATTACCAACCCCGTTGTGCTTGAAAGTATCGCATATCTCCACGAACCCGAAAATATGAGTATAAGGGTCTTCACTTGCTAATCCACTGAACGAGGCTAACTGAACCATATGGATTATAGCTGGTTTAATCTCAAAAGAATTTGCTTCAATAGTTGGTCGCCTTATACCCGAATTGGTATCTGTATGGAAGGTAGAGCATAATCACAAAGTGCCTTGGGAGGGTTTTCTTCTGCCATTGTGTCTGTCAAAACTCTGGTAGACTCTCTTCTTGCCCTTCTATTCTTTCGACAAGTCTTCTCTATCTCAAAATCAAGTGGGATTAGAGAGCTGCTTCAAGAATTTCTCATACACCAAAAGAAAACTCCTGAAAGTCTCAAACAATAAAACAATTAAATAGATCTAACAAAATAAACGATTAGACTAAAATCAAGATCACTGAGTATCGATATTAATAAAAAATTAGTCCTCGGCAACGGTGCCAAAAACTTGTTGTGAGAAATCTTAACGTAAGTGTACGTTATCGTTTCCAAGTAATAAAATGAGAGTGAGTTATCGTTCCCACGAGGACTAATGTATCAACTACCGAAATTGGGTTAACCTTAATTTTATCTAATCAATCAATATGGAGAGATTTTCAAGAAACAACTAAAATAGGATGAAAACAAACTTAAACCAGCAAAATAATAAACTAAACCAGTAAAATGATAGAATTATCAAGAGAGAAAACATCTAGGGCTTTTGATTTCACCATAGCTATTCCGATTTGCTATTCCTATTTCATTAACCAAGAACACTCTTCCTAATTGCTAGCCAAGAACCCTAAATTATTTATTAGCCTTTCCCAAGGTCAAACAAAAGTATTTCTAAGTTATGAACCCACAATATTCCTATGTGAATTGCGAACAACCTAGAAATTCACTTAATTCTATGGTTCTTTTTAAATAGCTACACAGACCATAGAGGTATATTCCTATCCTACATGTAACCTATGTTCTTAATCTCTATGATCTTTAATTACGAATGACCTCTCAGTCTCATTGTAATTATCTAATCAACTAATTGGTGATCAAGCAATTAGAAGCATGAAGATTTGAGAAGAAGAAGACAATTTAATAAAGGAGTTCTTGAAACAAAGAAATAGAAAATCACAAATCATCCTAGCTAGGCTACATCATAGCCCTAGAAGGGAATTTAGTTCATAGCAAAAAGGAAGAACATGATAAAATTAAATCTAGACATGATTCAATGGGAGGAAGAATAAAAACTCTGAAGAGAAGCCCCAATCTTCTTGTGCCCTGAATAAGAACTCTGAAGAGAAGCCCCAATCTTGTTGTGCCCTTCTCTAATCCTTGTTTTTGCTCTCCGTCTTGCCTCCAAAAAGTCTAGAAAAGAATTCCCCAAATTATTCCTAAAAGTCTCGTTTTGTACCCCTAAGCAAAAGCCTTAAAGAAACTTAGGAAAAAGAACACGTATTCAGAAATTTGGTCACGGGCGCCGCGGTGCTGGAAAACGGGCGCTGCAGCGTTGGGTCTCTGCTTGAAAATCCAATTTTTACTGACTCTGGCGCTGCGGCGCTGAATTCTTGGTGCTGCTTCTTTGCCAAAAACATAAATTTTACAGCAAATGGGCGCTGCGGCGCTGGATCTCTAGCGTTGCGGTGCTGGTCCTCTGTCCAGCATAGAATTTTGAGCGCTGCAGCCCTTGGTTGCTGTCCAACTTTTGCATTCTGATGTTCCAGGAGCTGCAGCTCTTGATTTTAAGGGATGCAGCCCTTACTTTTTGTCCCAAATCTTCATTTCTTCATTTTAAACCATGAAACCTATAATTTAACATAACCAACCTATTAAATGACAATTAAACTAAATAAACAACCAAATAATTAAGTAAAAGATATCTAAAGAGTGGGTATGAAACTCACTCAACGAATACCCCCAAACTTAACATTTGCTTGTCCTCAAGCAAAGAAAGAGAAAAATTAAATTAAACTCAACAACTAACTAACAAAGTGAAAAATTTATTTGCTAACCATACAGTCCTCAAAGATCTCTATTAAACACAAATCCTAGAAAATTTTTAAGATAACATTAATGTGTATAATTTCAACCCAAAGTTAATTTTATCTCAATCTCACTAAAATTTCTTTTGTGTGTGTAAGTATAGCCCTTGCTTACCCTACTCTCTTCACTTAAATGAGATTATGCAAATAAGCTCATAAACACATATTCTCCACTTTTATTCTCTCAGAACCCTATATGCTTGCTTTCATGTCAATCTCCACTAATGTAGGCATTTCACAATATTGAAGATCAAAAGGACTTTTGATAAGCTTGTAATGTGTAGCTGGGTTAAGGGTAGGATGATGGATAAACATGTGGCTTAACTCACCCATCACACAATTTCAGTTTAGAGCAAATTTTAAGAGCACCCTTCTTTCTTTTCACTTCTAACTTCCCGAAACTTATTTTCTTCTTTACTTTGCCATCCACCAATAGAATTCTTACTTTTGGGCCACTACATCCCATACGCAATGCTTTCTAAGACATTTTTTTTTTCTTTTTTCAATATTTGCACAATTGTCTTTTCTTTTCATTGCAAAATATTTTTTTTTTCTTTACAGCAGGGATGTAGCTTTTGAATTTTCATTCTTTGGTGGCCATTTCATTGAAATCTTCCTTTTCTTTTCTTCACCAATCCTCCTTAATTTTCTTAGCTCTAGATGCTCTTAAGACTGAAAATGTATTTTAGGTGAAAGGTTCAAGACAAAAGATCATACAAAGGGATAGGATCAGTATAGGTGACAAAGAAACAGGCTAAATTAAGCTCAATGGGGTATGCTAGGGATAAAATATCATACAAAGGGATAGCTAGAAAGGCTCAAACGAAACAAAAATAGCCTAAATCATCTCCCTAATATTGTGCAGCCTAGGATTTCGCCTCGACTGACAATCAAGCAAGTTCTAGCATTCTGTGAGATTTTAAAATGACTTAATTCACATAATCATCTCTAAGCATGCAGATTTCAAATAAATAGGGTTATGTGCTCAATAATTCAAGAAATTTCAGTTAGACAAAATTTAACACAAGAGTTAATTAGAAACATAAACACAAAATCTATCATTTTTCTAGAGCTATAAATAGTGAAAATCAGTTTTATCATTAGCCTAAGGTTAAACAAAAAATTTCACTCCATTCTACTAAACTAAAGAAAAAATAAAAATTAAACATAAAAACTACCTAGAAAAGCATTTAAAGATACCCAATAAGTTAAGTGCAAATCAATACAGCAGCTCAAAAAATAATTCCCCACCCCCAAACTTAAAGGAAACATTGTCCTCAATGTTTAAAGCAAAGAAGAAAAAGATGTGAGGACTTCCCTGAAATAAAGATGGATTACTTTGCATCATCATCAGGTGGAGCTGCTGAGGGGAATAAAAGTTATAGATTGTATACCTGAAACATAAAAAAAAATTAAACACACAAGCATGAAAATAAAATTAAACAACTAAACAAAAATTAAGAGAAATGGTTAAAAAGATTGGGTTGCCTCCCAAAAAGCGCTTGTTTTATAGTCCTCAGCCTGACTGTCTCTGGAATAAATTAACTAGAATCAAAAATAGCAGTGGAGGACTTCTGAAATTTTACTCCACTATTTCTTTAAGCTTTGGATTGTTGGTCAGTCTCTTTTAAGCTCCAAACTTTATTTCCATCTCCAAAACAAGCAGATTTTCTAAGATGCTCCAAAAGAATCTTTTGGAATGACAGCTTCTTTTTCTTGTTTTTCTTGTGAGATTCAACTATAGGCACTGGTCTAGCCATTGGCTTCCTGGGAGTTTTATCATCTTGGACCTCTAAATCATGAGGCTTCTCCTTGTTTTTCGTTCCCATGGTGTGAACTCCAACTGGGTCTTGTAANTTCCATTTATAGTGTCAATTTTACAACAGACACTCACTTCTTCCGGATGCTTTATTTCTTTGAAAACTTTGAAGGACACTTGATCACCTTGCACTCTCAAAGTAAGTTGGCCCTTTTGCACATCAATAAGAGCTTTCTTAGTTGCTAAAAATGGACAACCAAGAATAATTGGGATTTCTTTGTCCTCTTCTATGTCAAGCACAACGAAGTCCGCTGGGAAGATGAACTTGTCCACTTTCACCAATACATCCTCCAGGATTCCCCTTGGATACTTGATTGATCTATCTGCCAATGTCAAGGAGATGGAGGTTGGCTTTATTTCTCCTATACCCAATTTCCTGAAAACAAAAAGAGACATGAGGTTAATACTAGCACCAAGATCACAAAGTGCCTTACCGAAAGATATATTGCCAATAGAACAAGGAATATTGAAACTCCCTGGATCTGTTAATTTTGGTGGCAATTTCTTTTGTAAGATTGCACTGCACTCCTCAGTAAGTGCCACAGTCTCATAATCCGCTAGCTTTCTTTTATTTGAGAGAATCTCCTTCATAAATTTCACGTAGCTAGGCATTTGCTCCAAAGCATCTGCAAATGGGATATTGATGTGCAGCTTCTTGAACACCTCCAGAAATTTAGAGAATTGATTATCCAACTTCTTCTTCTGGAATTGCTGAGGGAACGGAAGAGGTGGAACATATGGTGGAGGATTATCTGGGAATAACTTAGATGTTTTCCCCACAGGTGTCACATGAGTTTCCACTGGAGTGTCTTCTTTTACCTCAGGCTCAACTGGCTTACTAGGCACCTTCTTGACAACTTCAGGAGGTTCATCCAAAGTCTTACCACTACGAAGAGTTATGGCCATGACATGCTCTTTAGGATTCACTTCTGTATCACTTGGCAATGATCCCTGCTGTCTGCTAGTGAGCATGGTGGAGAGTTAACCCACTTGCATCTCTAAGTTACGAATGGAGGCATCTGTTCGGGCCATGAATTGACTTGTATTCATGGTCAATTTGGCTAGAGCATCCTCCAAAGAAACCTTTGCTTGCACAGGTGGTTGAGCAGTGTTTTGGTTGTTTTTCCAAGAGAAGTTTGGATGATGTCTCCACCCCGGATTATAAGTGTTCGAATAGGGGTCATTCTGTCTGTTCTGATTCCCCACATATTTTGCTTCCTCGGCCTGAGATGTAGAGAACGGGTTGCCCACCTGGCAATCTGTACTACCATGAGGACCTCTACAATTTTCAGGAGGTGACTGGATGACATTTACATTCCGGACGGTCAACTGCTTAGCTAGTGAGTCGATTTTTGCAGATAAAGCAGTAAATGCGTCAACCTCATGAACCCCAAGCACCTTTCTTGAAGTGGACCTCTTAGTAGGCCACTGATAGGCATTGGTAGCCATATCTTCTAGCAAGTCATGGGCAGCTTCATATGTTTTTCTCATCAAAGACCCACCAGCAGCGGCATCAATTAGGGCCTCGGTGGAATTTAGTAACCCATTATAAAAAGTTTGCAACTGCAACTAGTCAGGGAGTCCATGGTGAGGACATCTACGAAGCAACTCTTTGTACCTTTCCCAAGCCTCCTGAAGTGACTCATTATCCAATTGATAATATGTTGCAATGTCATTTCAGAGCTTGGCGGTCTTAGCTGGTGGGAAAAATTTTGCCAAGAATTTTTGGGCCAAAACGTCCCATGTGGTGATGGTGCCTGTTGGCAAAGACTGAAGCCAAACCTTGGCTTTATCCCGTAATGAGAAAGGGAATAGGCAAAGGCAAATAGCATCATTACCAACCTCGTTGTGTTTGAAAGTATCACATATCTCCACGAATCCAGAAAGATGAGCATGAGGGTCTTCACTCGCTAATCCACTAAACGGGGCTGATTGGACCATATGGATCATAGCTGGTTTAATCTCAAAAAAGTTTGCTTCAATAGCTGGCGCCTTATACCTGAATTGGTATCCGTGATGGAAGGTAAAGCATAATCACGGAGTGCCTTTGGAGGGTTTTCTTCTGCCATTGTGTTTGTTAAAACTCTGGTAAACACTTTTCTTGCCTTTCTATTTTTTCAACAGGTCTTCTCTATCTCAGAATCAAGTGGGATTAGAGAACTGCGTCCAGAATTTCTCATACACTAAAAGAAAAACTCTTGAAAGTCTCAAACAATAAAACAATTAAATAGATCTGTGAAAATAAACGATTAGAGTAAAATCAAGATCACTGAGTATCGATATT
>QAOA01000533.1:178199-223712 GCA_003255065.1 Cercis canadensis
CACACAAGCATGAAAATAAAATTAAACAACTAAACAAAAATTAAGAGAAAGGGTTAAAAAGATTGGGTTGCCTCCCAAAAAGCGCTTGTTGTATAGTCCTCAGCCTGACTGTCTCTGAAATAAATTAACCAGGATCAAAAATAGCAGTGGAGGACTTCTGGAATTTCACTCCACTATTTCTTTGAGCTTTGGATTGTTGGCGAGTCTCTTTTAAGCTCCAAACTTTATTTCCATCTCCAAAACAAGCAGATTTTCTAAGATGCTCCAAAAGGATCTTTTGGAATGACGGCTTCTTTTTCTTGTTTTTCTTGTGAGATTCAACTATAGGCACTGGTCCAGTCATTGACTTCTTTGGGATTTTATCATTTTGGACCTCTAAATCATGAGGCTTCTCTTTATTTGTCATTCCCATGGTACGAGCTTCAATTGGGTCTTGTGATTTAGTGCTTCCACTTGTAGTGTCAATTTTACAACAAACACTCACTTCATCTAGATGCTTTATTTCTTTGAAGACCTTGAAGGACACTTGATCACCTTGCACTCTCAAAGTAAGTTGGCCTTTTTGCACATCAATAAGAGCTTTCCCAGTTGCTAAAAATGGACGACCAAGAATAATTGGGATTTCTTCGTCCTTCTCCATGTCAAGCACAACGAAGTCTGCTGGGAAGATGAACTTGTCCACTTTCACCAATACATCCTCCAGGATTCCCCTTGGATACTTGATTGATCTATCCGCAAATGTCAAAGAGATGAAGGTTGGCTTTATTTCTCCTATACCCAATTTCCTAAAAACAGAAAGAGGCATAAGGTTAATACTAGCACCAAGATCACAAAGTGCCTCACCGAAAGATATATTGCCAATAGAACAAGCATATTGAAACTCCCTGGATCTGTTAATTTTGATGGCAATTTCTTTTGTAAGATTGCACTGCACTCCTCAGTAAGTGCCACAGTCTCATAATCCGCTAGCTTTCTTTTATTTGAGAGAATCTCCTTCATAAATTTCACGTAGCTAGGCATTTGGTCCAAAGCATCTGCAAATGGGATGTTGATGTGCAGCTTCTTGAACACCTCCAGAAATTTAGAGAATTGATTATCCAGCTTCTTCTTCTGGAATCTCTGAGGAAACGGAAGAGGTGGGATATATGGTGGAGGATTGTCTAGGAATAACTTAGATGTCTTCTCCACAGATTTCACAAGTGGTTCCACTGGGGTGTCTTGCTTTGTCTCAGACTCAACTGGCTTAATTGGCACATTCTTTGCAACTTTAGATGGTTCACTTAAAGTCTTACCATCACGAAGAGTAATAGCCATGACATGCTCTTTAGGATTCACCTTCGTATCGCTCGGCAAAGACCCATGTTGTCTGGTACTAAGTATGCTAGATAATTGACCCACTTGTACTTCTAGGTTTCGAATGGAGGCGTCTGTTCTTGCCATAAACTGACTGGTGTTTATTATTAACTGGGCAAGAGCATCTTCCAAAGAGACCTTAGGTGGTGGTGGTGGTGATGGTGGTGGTTGATCTTGCACAGGTGCCTGAGCAAAATTCTGATTATTTTTCCAAGAAAAACTGGGGTGATTTCTCCACCCTGGGTTGTATGTATTGGAGTAAGGGTTGTTCTGCTTGCTTCGGTTTCCCACAAAGTGTGCTTCCTCTGACTTAGATGGAGAGAATGGATTGCCAACTTGGCAATTTGAGCTAATATGAGGACCACCACAATGATCACAATTCTCAGGAGGTGACTGAATGGCATTGACGTTTCGGATGGTTAACTGCTTAGCCAGAGAATCTATTTTAGAAGATAAAGCAGTGAAGGCATCAACCTCATGCACCCCAAGTACCTTACGTGAAGTGGACCTCTCTGTAGGCCACTGATAGGCATTGGTAGCCATCTCCTCTAACAGGTCATTGGCATCCCCATATGTCTTCCTCATCAAAGATCCACCACCAGCAGCATCAACTAGTGTCTTAGTGGAATTTAGCAAGCCATTATAAAATGTCTGTAGCTGCAACTAGTCAGGGAGTCCATGGTGGGGACATCTACGAAGCAACTCTTTGTACCTTTCCCAAGCCTCCTGAAGTGACTCATTCTCAAATTGATAAAATGTTGCAATGTCATTTCGGAGCTTGGCAGTCTTAGCTGGTGGAAAAAATTTTGCCAAGAATTTTTGGGCCAAAATATCCCATGTGGTGATGGTCCCTGTTGGCAATGACTGAAGCCAAGCCTTGGCTTTATCCCGTAATGAGAAAGCAAATAGGCGGAGGCGAATAGGATCATTACCAACCCCGTTGTGCTTGAAAGTATCGCATATCTCCACGAACCCGGAGATATGAGCATGAGGGTCTTCACTCGCTAATCCACTGAACGAGGCTGACTGAACCATGTGGATTATAGCTGGTTTAATCTCAAAAGAATTTGCTTCAATAGCTGGTCGCCTTATACTTGAATTGGTATCCGTGATGAAAGGTAGAGCATAATCACAAAGTGCCTTGTGTTGTGAAAATTCCAACGCAAGTGTACGTTGTCGTTTGCAAGTATTAAGTAAAGGATATCTAAAAAGTGGATATAAAAGCCACTCAACACCTTGGGAGGGTTTTCTTCTGCCATTGTGTCTGTCAAAACTCTGGTAGACTCTCTTCTTGCCTTTCTATTCTTTCGACAGGTCTTCTCTATCTCAGAATCAAGTGGGATTAGAGAGCTGCTTCCTGAATTTCTCATACACCAAAAGAAAACTCCTGAAAGTCTCAAACAATAAAACAATTAAATAGATTTGTGAAAATAAACGATTAGACTAAAATCAAAATCATTGAGTATCGATATTGATAACAAATTAGTCCCCGGCAACGGTGCCAAAAACTTGTTGTGAGAAGTCTTAATGCAAGTGTACGTTATCGTTTCCAAGTAATAAGATGAGATAGAGTTATGTTCCCATGAGGACTAATGTATCAACTACTGAAATTGGGTTAACCTTAATTTTATCTAATCAATCAATATGGAGAGATTTTCAAGAAACAACTAAAAATAAAATAAAAACAAGTAAACCAGAAAAATAGCAAATTAAACCAGAAAAAGTGATAGAATTATCAAGAGAGAAAAATATCTAGGGCTTTTGATTGCACCATAGCTATTCCGATTTGCTATTCATAATTCATTAACCAAGAACAATTTTCCTAATTGCTAGCCAAGAACCCTAAATTATCTATTAGCCTTTCCCAAGGTCAAACAAAAGTATTTCTAAGTTATGAACCCACGATATTCCTATGTGAATTGCGAACAACCTAGAAATTCACTTAATTCTATGGTTCTTTTTAAATAGCTACACAGGCCATGGAGGTATATTCCTATCCTACATGCAACCTATGTTCTTAATCTCTATGATCTTTAATTACAAATTACCTCCCAGTCTCATTGTAATTATCTAATCGACTAATTGGTGATCAAGCAATTAGAAGCATGAAGATTTGAGAAGAAGAAGACAATTAATAAATGAGTTCTTGAATTAAAGAAATAGAAAATCACAAAATCATCCTAGCTAGGCTACATCATGGCCCTAGAAAGGAATTTAGTTCATAGCAAATGAAAAGAACATAATAGAATCAAATCTAGACATGGTTCCAAGGGAAGAAGAATAAAAACTCTGAAGAGAAGCCTCAATCTTGTTGTGCCCTTCTCCAATCCTTGTTTTTGCTCTGCTTCTTGCCTCCAAAAAGTCCAGAAAATAATCCCTTTTCTAATTCCCTAGATTTCCTATTTATACCCCTTCCTACAAAGCCCTACAACTAGAAGAATTTAAGTCACGTCTGCAGAAACAAGTACGGGCGCCGCACCTCTGACTCGCTGGAAGAAACATGCTTCTTTGCACTTTCGGGCGCCGCACCTCTGTATTTTGAGGGGTGCGGCGCTGAGCTGCTGTCCCAACACGTGTATTTTTTCGCACACTGGGGGTGCGGCGCTATTGTTCAAGGGGTGCACCCCTGAGCTGCTGTCTTGGTTTTAAGTTTCATGCTCCAGGGGCCGCGACTTTAGGTTTTGAGCGCCGTAACCCTTGAATTCTGTCCCAAAAACTTCCCAATTCTTCAATTCTTCATTCTAACTTATGAAACGTACAATTTAACATAAAACATCACATTAGATGATGATTAATCTCAATAAACAATCAAATAATTAAATAAAGGATATCTAAAAAGTAGATATAAAAGCCACTCAACAGTCCATAAAAGAACTGGCCACCCTTGCTAAATTCAACAAGAATGACAGAAAAATTGTACCAGTGCAGTAACAACTACAACCAGGTGCTTGTGACAATAAACCACCACATCTTGTTATTACAATCTATCAGGCTCCTGCAAACCAAGAATAGAAGAGCAACTCGTTACTGCTCACAATTTATTGACTAATTAATTGATAACTTATACAATATATACCCTGAAAGGGGCCAATCTTGTAGAAATTTGAGGATTGACTAAACTAGTACTGAACTGCTATTTTTCTAATTTCAAATAAAGTGATTCTTCGGACTTGTCAGCATATATATCATAGAAATAATAAGAAGACTTGGAGTTCCAAAATTAACCAGTTTTCCTCCATCATTGCCAATCTAGCAGTTGCGTCAGCCATTTTCTTTTTAAATCCCAAGCCATCTTGTTATACAAATATCTTTAAGAAAACAAATAAGATATTTTATATCTTTTAACAATTGACTGTAAGTGTCTAACGACAGAAGAGTAAGCTTACTTCTCATTAAAAAAAAAAATAAATAAATAAAAAGAATGACAATGTTAGTTTACTTACAATGTTATATTTGTTAAAAATAAATGTAATTTGAATTTTTTAGAAGTCTTCTAGAATTATGAGTATCGGTTACTAGAAGTTATAAAAATGTTAGTTTTAGGAGTCTAAGAGTTTTAGGCATTTATGTTAGTGCTTCATATTTTAAGGATCTACAATAATGATAAGAATAAGTTAGTGAGTGTAGAAATTTTTATGTAATAGTATAAATAAGAATGTATCAATTAGAAATTTTTATGCAAGTTTTCTATGTTCCTTCATTTTCTTTCAACTTGATTTCTGTGAGCAAGATGATTAAGGATTCTCAATGCTCTTTTGTTTTGCAAATGGGGCATTGTTTCATCAAGGAACCTTGGTGTTGGAAGACGATTGGCTTGGCTAGGGAGATTGGCGGACTTTACCACCTGGTTGCTCCTGTCAGTTCACGGCAAGACAGCTCACTGAAGACTTCTGATGGTGTTGCAGAAAACCCTAAAGATGCTAGTCATGTTTTTGTTAATTCTTCTGTTGTTAGCCTTGTTTTTGATTTATGGCATTATCGTTTAGGCCATGCTTCATATGAACGGATTAAACCTTTGATTACTCATAATAAAGATATTTCCTGTGATCCCAAATTTATTTGTGATGTCGTCATCTTGCTAAGCAAAGGCAGCTGTCATTTCCAACTAGTACTTCCATTTATGCCAATCTCTTTGATTTAGTGCACATGGATATTTGGGGACCAAATGCCATTTGCTCATTAGAAGGATACAAGTACTTCCTCACTATTGTTGATGACAAAAGTTGATATACTTGGGTTTACATGATGAGGAACAAAAGTGAGACTAGAACACTGGTTCAGAATTTCTATCAGCTTGTTCTTACTCAATTTGGGGTGAAAATTAAAGCCTTTTGTACTGATAATGGACTGGAATTCATGATGACAGAATTTTATGAGAAAAATGGCATTATTCATCAAAGGAGTTGTGTGGAAACTCCCCAGCAAAATGTTGTAGCCGAAAGGAAACATCAACATATCTTGAATGTGGGTAGAAGCTTATGTTTGCAGTCAAGTTTACCACTTTCTTTGTGGAATTATGCCATTGTTCATGCGGTGTACTTGATCAACAAAACACCCACTCCTGTGTTGCAAAATCTCACTCCTTTTGAGCTTTTTTTTGGACATTCTCCAACGTTTTCACACTTGAAAGTGTTTGGCTGTTTATGTTATGTTAAGACTCTCACTCAGCATCAAAAGAAGTTTGATCCTCATGCTAGCAGATGTATTTTTCTGGGGTACATTGCTGGTGTGAAAGGTCACAAAGTGTTGGACCTTGACACCATGTCCTTTCATGTCTCACCTGATGTCAGTTTCTATGAACATTGCTTCCCCTTGCTTACTTCATCACATGACACTCCAGCTTCACCTGCTCCTGTTCTTCCCACAGAATCAGCCATTGCAGAACCAGTTTCCTTCCCTGATATAACACATGGTCCATTGTTTCATTTTTAAAAAAATTATGAGTGTTGATCAACAATAATAGTACTTTTCATGATGTTAGACTAGAAAAGAAGAATGAAAATAGTCACTTGAATATGCTACAAAGGCCCATAATTTGGGTATAAAAATTTGAAGATGTGACTAATTGGTAAAGTAATGATTGAGTATAATAACCATATTGCAATCTAGTTAGCCATCAGTACTGCAAATAAAGACCGATCTAGAAGGTTTGACCTTTAAATTTAAGACAAAATATTATACTTGATTAATTTTAAATTTTTTGAACTAATTTAATTTAAAATAATATTTAGAGAATTATTATAAGAGAGCTCAAATAAAAAATATTTATAAAGGGGCTTCAAATTTTTACTTTATTCTACTTAAATCACAATATATAGTTGTTATTTATGATTAGTGGCCATTGTATTTCTAATAGTCGTATATTGACCATGGGGGATTACAGAAAAATCATAAATCATATTGGTAGGACACTACAAATGGTCCCTGCTTATTAAGAACAATTATATACTATGACTAAAATGAAATTGAGTGAAACTTTGAAACCTTCCTAAAAATTATTTTATTTAACTTCCTTTATAATAATTCTCTTAAAATTGTTTGATATTATTTTAAGATAGAAAGTTCAAGACTATTTAGGCTTAGAAACTTAGAACCTTTCCCAATATTACTCCTGAAAAAAAAATCCCCTCATATATTATTATAGCTGCCGAGAAAAAGAGATACTTGTAAATGGTCAATAAGTGCATGTGCTAGAAGACCAATTCTTCTTGACTCGGACATTCCCCTTAAGCTCAAAACACAACTTAAAGATCATCAAGTTATCGGCATTATATCCGATTGAGCCATCGACCAATTCTTGTCGCTGAAACTGTCTTACTAATTACTATGTGACAAGAAATATTATAATTTATTATCCAATTATTTTATTGGAAAGCGCTATACGTGGGAAAGCTCATGAACGCATTTCATCTTAGATAACGTCCAAGATGTCTAACTACACATTATTCAATTAGAGAACTCATTGGTGGTCCAAGTTGGGCAACCATATTATGGAATAACGAAAATGGTCCACACCCTTCTGTTAATTAAAAAAACATAGATCCGTTGTGGTGGTCGACAAATCAAAGTCAACTTGAAAAACAGCATATCATCTACGCCTTCTGGAATTAATGCTGCAAACTTCAAAGTTCAAACTTAAATTTCAACCAAAAAGGCTGTATAGATATCTCTTCTCATGCACTTCCTACTCTCAAAAGCACTATAAATATCTTTGTACTCTCAACCTTGTCAATCAAACAGTCCTGTCTTCCATTTTTCTCCCCAAAATGGCAAACCATATGAAGAAGAGCTTACTAATCTTTGTTGTCATAGGACTAATAGCGCAAAATGTGAATGCTCAAAATTGTGGGTGTGCTCCAAACCTGTGTTGCAGCCAATATGGGTATTGTGGCACAGGCAATGACTACTGTGGCACAGGGTGCAGGGAAGGCCCTTGTAATGCCGGTCAAAACCCACCTGCTGCCGGCAATGTTGCATTGGCTGATATTGTCACAGACGGATTCTTCAATGGTATTATCTCTCAGGCTGATGCTGGTTGTGCAGGGAAGAACTTCTATACTCGATCTGCGTTCTTGGATGCTGCCAACTCCTACAGTCAGTTTGGCAGTATAGGATCTGGCGACGATTCAAAACGTGAAGTTGCAGCTGCTTTTGCCCATTTTACCCATGAAACTGGACGTTAGTATACAATTTCTCTAAACATTTTTTTTTTCTCATCAGATACTTTTTGTTTTTGAGTTTATTGGATGCTACATAATAGGGAGTAGCATATCACCTTCCATAACCCCTTTCTCCTTCAGTCATGATGTGTTTTGAACCTAAAACCTACATATGAGAGTATCCAATGTTCAACTATTGGGGTATATATAATAGGAGTTAGGCTATTTCCCTCTTATAAATCCTACCTCATTCTTTCTCGAGAAATTCAAACCTAGAACTTGTAGAAGGTCCACTGTCCAATCACTAAGGTGTTGCTTTAGGCGCAACACGCATTGAAACTTAACCTACTAGTACAGTATTAGTATATTTACATTAGTTCCTTCTTGACCCTTAGTTTAGGGAAGTGAAGAGATGGTAGATTGTTAACAACACCAAATACCAACAACTACTGACAAGTAATCGGACCTGATTTTTAACCTAAGTCATGAAGCATCCTCCAATTTATATGTCATGGTCAATTGAAACATTGTTCATCTGATATTTGTGCTATTGATTGAAACGTTATGCTTGTGATTTCTTTTTTGTCAATACATTAAGCTTGTGATTAAAAAATAAAATATGTGGGCATGCAGACTTCTGTTATGTAGAAGAGATTGATGGTGCATCTAAGGACTATTGTGACGAGACCAACACACAGTACCCTTGTAACCCTAACAAGGGCTACTATGGTCGTGGACCAATTCAGCTATCATGGAACTTCAACTACGGGCCATGTGGACAAAGCAACAACTTTGATGGACTGAACGCTCCTGAAACGGTGGCTAATGACCCTGTGGTGTCCTTTAAGTCAGCATTATGGTATTGGATGCAAAATGTGCGCCCTGTGGTGAGCCAAGGCTTTGGTGCAACCATTAGAGCTATTAATGGTGCCATTGAATGTGATGGTAAGAATCCCAGCACAGTTCAGGCTCGTGTTAACTACTACACTGATTACTGTAGACAACTTGGTGTTGATCCTGGTGATAATCTTTCTTGCTAGACCATCGATCACTTTGTATCATGTAATGTTGTTTGTTTGGAAATAGAATAAAATTTTCCACCTTTATAGATCTACGTAAAGGTGTGTGCCGAAAGGGCATATTTACTTGTAAACATAGTATAGTGGGTTTATGAATGCCCACTTAAAAGTTTGAATGAATAACAAATATGTGGGCTTTTGGAGTCAGTTTTGATTGCTCTTCCTTATTCCTACACCCTATTGTTTAAGAGATGACAATTGCCTATTCGGTAAGGTAGTTGTAAAAATCGCACTATGTTCAGTACCCAAATCTTATTGAATAACCAATTCGATCTATGAATGAAGGATCTCTTAAAAACAATTGAGATTCTAATTTTGAATCCCCAATATCTCCAATTGAAAGATTTAGCTCTGTCTGTATGTCAAGTGACAAATAAAAGAAGTTCAAATAATGGATACTTAGGGATCAAATCCTTATGTTGTTCAAACTCTAACTAATTCTATTGAGGGAGAGATTTTGCAGGGGTCGATTTAGTTCTCAGAACTGTGTATTGAGCCAATCAGCAAATCTGCACATGGGGCCCAAGTGTTTTCAATTGGTTCAATATATAAGTTAAGTTATACAAGAATTTCTCCCATTAAGAATAGAAAAGATTCTTAAATTTAGTCATTGCAATGGGTAAACATTCTTCTTTTGGGATTGTATTCAGAAAGGCTTCTTCTGGAATCTCTACAATGTGAATCAAATATTAACACAGAACACAGAATTGTGTAATACTGTAATACTTCTCTATGTTGTGTTTGTTTTTTTCTGTTTGGCCCAATTGATGCCATTTATGCTATTGTCTAATTGATTTTACACCCACTGAATTACTATAATCTACAAAACCATAACAATAAGCCAAAAGTCAAGGGTTATTTTGCTCTTGAATAAGAGTTTTGAAGGGAGTGATAGTGCTACCTTCACACTTTTGAGGAGTGATAGCATAGCAACTCACAAAAATTTATGTTTTCACAAATAACTAACTGTAATGTCTTGCCAAAACTTTATATTAATTAGAAAGAAGTTTCAATTTATAGAAACTTAACATGTGTATACAGATGAACATTTTAAACATTTCTAATCTGGTTTAACATCAAGAGTTTTTACCCAGAGCATAGGTATATGCTCTCCTTCAATATTTTTATGTTAATTAGAATTTAGCCCATATAATATATAGGTATTGCACGAACAATGTTAAAATATTACACGAATAATGTTCAACATAATTTATATATAAAAAAATATTTTTATCATGGTCTTTTTCTTTTTAATTATATATGGGAGCATTTTTTAAGGTTAGTGAATGTTAATGACCCCACTTGAGCTTGTTTTCTTCCCTCAAATAAAAAGGACTAATAGTNTTTAACATCAATAGTTTTTACCCAGAGCATAGATATATGCTCTCCTTCAATATTTTTATGTTAATTAGAATTTAGCCCATATAATATATAGGTATTGCACGAACAATGTTAAAATATTACACGAATAATGTTCAAGATAATTTATATATAAAAAAATATTTTTATCATGGTCTTTTTCTTTTTAATTATATATGGGAGCATTTTTTAAGGTTAGTGAATATTAATGACCCCACTTGAGCTTGTTTTCTTCCCTCAAATAAAAAGGACTAATAGTGGGCCGTCTTGGTAACCTTGTATTCTCAAAGGATTTATTAGACCCACGATAGGAGAGAGGGGCAATATTTTGACCACGCAAATACGGTCATGGATTTGGCTGGGAAGCCTAATGTAACAGATTTCTTGCCAATTTTGAAGTGGTTTGACCCTCAAACTTTAAGGAAGAAAACCAAATTCCACATTAATTGAGCGTTTGAGATTGCTGGATCATTCATTAAAGAAAGAATGGATATGCGCAGTGGAAACGGTTGCAGAGATGACAAGGGAAGAAACTTCTTGGATGTCTTGCTGAAAGAACGATAAATGTCATTGTGTTCGTAAGCCTTTTGCGTTTTCTTAAAATATGAAGTATGTTTTACCTCACCCTGCGTTCATGAATCATGACATTGATTTTTTGATTTAGGATTAGCTTGTTGATTAGAATAGTTGATGATTGTAGGAAATGGTAGAGCTCCTTCACAAGCCAAAAACGTGCTTCCCTTTCTTTGGAAATTGTTTTTAGCTCATTATGTGGTTAAATGTTAATTATTGGAATTGGCCAGTCGTACAGTAGTTCCTTTCTTTTAAACGTGCTTCCCGACAGCAACATTATACCAGTTGAAAATATATGACCACGCGTGATTGAAAATGACTATTTATGGACCTAAAATTGAATCATTGTTCTTTTTATTATGTATGAGAAACATCGTTTAAGTCATTCGCACTTATACAATAACAAATAACACTAAGTATTTGTTAGTATAATATTTCATTAAATTCATAAAATTAATATTTCAAAGTAAACTTCTAGATTGTTCTCCCTCAACTAAAAACAAAATAAAAGCATAGTGCAAAATTGTAGCCGGTAACATTTGATGACAATGCATCTTTACTAGTAGAGAAAAGCACCGAATGTGCTGTAGATTTGAAATATAATCTTTTCAAAACTCATTAAATATTACATGAAAATTTTAAGATCTACTCAAAATAGAAGTTAGATTTGAAATATTAACCTCCCATAGCACCATTTTTTTTTTAAACAAAGAGAGAACAACACACAACTGATAGATCAAAAGAATTTATCAAAAAGATAAACCAAAACACAAAACAAATGGACAAAATAGATAGATAGGGGTTGTTGCGGTACAAATTGAGGGCGGCAACCCCAAAGTGTCTAGCACAAGAAAAAGAGATTAGAGAAGGAGGTGAACTCTTACAAGGAGGAGAAGAGAAACAAGAATAAGAAGAAAATGGCCAAACTTATCGAAGAAAATCGTACATGAGGGTGGTAGGAAAGCCAAACCTTGTCTGAGAAGAGTTGTAGAGGCGGGTAAGTTTTCAGAGAGAAGGCGGAGCTTCTATCTCTAAAATTGAATCATTGTTATAACTTAAAGGATTTTTATGGGAGAATTACAGGAAAAAAAAAAAAAAGATAAGTAAGAAAAATGCATTTCAAAAATAAAAATAAATAACATGATGACAAATGGTTATTTTGTGATTTCAAATGCTCATATTTTTTTTTCTTTGAAACAAAATTTGCTTAGCTATCTTTTGTGATCATTCTCCTAATTTTTATCCCGTCTAATGGTGATATTCAAAATTTTATACAAGCGATACGGTCATAGGCTATCATATTTTTAGTAATAAACATCTCGTAAAAGAATATGTTAATGTTTATTCAGTTAATATTGTATAATTTTTCATCACAAACTTATATTTTAAACCCTCATTTAAATACAAAGACAGTGAGGCACTTACGCTTGCAAAATGAGGCAGATTGAGTTGTTTGCATCTCATTTCTTATCTTTGCCCTCACCATCAACAAACCTCTGCTGCCCATACATGAGGTTATCATTCATTGAATGGCTATGAACCAGATGCTAAGTTTATCACAGGAAGGCAGCAAGTTAAGATGCCTCTATTGATCCCTTTATATTACAATAAAGTAATCTTTCAAGTATAGGACATCCCTACTGAGCTGCTTGAATTGTATCTTCTGAACCCTCATTCATAATATAATCAATTCACATATAGAGTGCAAGATGTCTCCATGGGACTCTAATTGAATGTCATTATTTAACAAATTTATAGGCTTTCATTTTCTTTTTTTGGGTTATATAACGGTACGGTAATTCAAACCCTTAACCTATGCAAACTATCCAAACCCTTAGATCACATCTAGTGGCTTCATAGCCTTCCAAATTCCTCCACCATAATTTTTTTTTTTTGGAGATTTAATTGAAGCATGTTTTTTTTCAGAACTTCTATTTGGAATTCTTATTGCTCTGAGTAAAATATATTAACCCATACACAGAAAGAGAGGCATTCACGCATTTAAAGTGACGAAGACTGAGTTGTTTGCATCTCCTGCCTTCTCTTTGCCTTCACCAGCAACAAAACCTTTGCTAGCTACACATGTAATTATCACTCTTTAAATGACTATGAAACTGATGGCTAAGTTTATTAGAGGAAGGCAAGAAATTAAGATGCCACTGCATATTCGAACTGTATGAAGAAAGGGTACAAATTGTTATCCTAAGCTCTGTAATGGCAGCTGCAAGAACCATCGATGAGTTATAACATGTTCACTTTGGTCATCGATGAGTTATAACAACTGAATATCATCTTCTCGCATCCTTAACTCTAGTCAAGCCAGAATAGGATTTTGTGTCCCTCCAACAACTACAAGAATTATATGGCCAAGGATATTTGGTCAATTAAATTAATAAATCTTCCACATCATATTAATCATATCAAATATGCCACACAGCATAGAAAAAATCATTTCTAAATGAAGTCAATGTTGGAATTTTTCTTTTGTGGGCTGCGTGCCACTAAGGCACGAAAACGTGATTGTTTGTATGTATTATTTACGTATGCCAATGGCTAAGATATTATCAATGGAACTACTTGTTTCAGCCAGAACAAATAAAAAGGGGACCAATTCTTACTTGATCAAAACCTAAAAAATCAAAGAGGAACCAGTACCACGTTGTAGTCAAAATTATGAGGAAGGACATGTAACCGGACCGGACCTAATTGGACCAGTCCAGGCTTCTAGACTAGTACTTTCACGTCATAATTAAATGAGCACAACACTAAATTTCACTTGTTGGTGGTGTCTATTAAGGTACCTTCTGTACTACCCCAAATTTCACTTTGAATTTTTGGGGATTAGATGATAGTACATAATAGCAAGTGGCAGAGCTTGAAGTAAAATGTTGAGGGGCCAAAAAAAGAAAAATTTTTGAGGGGGCCATATTAAAATTTTGGGGGACTATACTAATTTTTTTAAAGTACTACGAAAAATAAATTTTTTAGGGGCGGCGATGACCCTTTTTGTACTAATAAAGCTCTGCCCCAGATAACAGCAATAAGATTTGACCACTGAGATAACTCAAGTTATCCTTTTAGTCTCTATTTAGTTTAGTCTTTGCTTGTCTTGGGTCAACTGGAGTTAGGTCTGTACGTTGTTTCTTTGACATATTATATGAAGACATAAGATTATGTTTAAGCAAAAGTAATTTACTAGACAATCTCTTTTGCTAACAGTAATGGTGTATCCTAACTACCTCCCATTTTTTCTTACCAAAATAAATAAAGGAGAACAAAGTAAAGAGTTATTAGGGAAGTAGATCAATGTACAGACTGAACATCAGCGCACAATAAAATGCCCTTATTAAGATTAAGACAGAACAGCATAACACAATACATCTTTAATCTACAGAAGATAGACAACAGAAGCGACAATACTGATAACAAATCCTCATAAGTGAGGATCCCTCATACTTTATTACACAAGTTTCCACAATCTAAGAGGGAAAATGGCTTCACATCTTCAAACGATGCTCATTCTAGCAGAGCTTTCAGGTGCCTTCTTGATCTTGAATATGAATGGATCCCCATCCTTCACAACCAGACGGTAGTGACCCCCTGTGTGGACGATCCCAAGATCTGCACCAGTATCACCCATGTCGGGATAGTACACAATCTTGTAGCCTGTTTTAGCAGGCTGAACTTTGAATGGACCCCAATATGTTTCAGTTTGTAAAACTTTCACTGTCCATCCTATGGGGAATTCTGGATCAACTTTCCATGCTGCCGGTTCGGTGGCAGAGGATACAAAACTGATACCCAGGAACATTGATGACTTGATAAAAGCAATTCTAAGTGGGGAAAAGAATCTTACTGGCAAGCCATTAGTGAGATTAGTATCTAGGACAACTGTTTTTGGGAAGTTATCGTTCCCAACAGTGGCAAGTCCTAGCCCACCGCTGAGTTCATTAGAGACTGGAACGAGATAGTATGCGCCACCAGAATTTCTCACCGGCTCGCCATCTGTGTCAACCACAGAAGTGGCCCTGCAGGCAAAAAGAAACAAGCACAGTGCAAGCAATGCAGTTCTCATTTTTTTGATGGATGAATAATAAGGGCTGGGAGGGGTTCTATTTATACATGTTCGGTGAGAGTCTGGTTTATGCACTTACCCATGTGATGACAGAACAAGTTATTCTATTTTAACACATTACTTTTAGAATTAGAATTAGAATTCTATTTTAACAAGCTCTAGATATATAATTATTTGTATAATTATATAAAAGTTATTAGCTGTGATTTAGTAATAAGTGTTCAAAGTAGTTTACAGAAAATTAATTAGGAGTTTAAATTTCCATGTCATTGAATAAAAAAAAATTATTTTTATGCATTATTTGCGCATATCAATGGCTAATATAAGCACGTGTAAAACTACAATAGAAAGGGATTAATGTTGGACCGATTCGAACAAGTTGCACTTGTCCACATAATGAGCTGAAAACAATTTCAGAACATTTTTATTTTTTAAAAAAGCCAGAGGGAGGACAAAAGAAAACACTTGACTCATTCATCTTGAGATTCTTGATAATGTTCATTTTCAAAATTATGGAGTTTCATGCCCAAAAACAAAAAATAATTATGGAGTTCAAGATCTTTGATTTGATTTAGCAAAAATATATTCTTTCAAAGCTATAAGTATTAGTAATGAGGAGTTTTAATAATTTGTAAGAAGTTAAGAGTTTGAATATCAAAATATTTGGTCCACAAAATTTCTCCATAATTAAACAAATGCCAACTCACCTCCCATCCCAAAAAAACCAATCTGTCAAGAAGCAAATTTATCTAGGAAAGCCAACTTAGAAGTTGTGCACCAGTGCACCTCCAAGTTGACTTTCTTTATCCACCATGAGAATGTCCAAGTGGAATATTCAAAGGTCATGATTTTGTGATAGGTTACTTGGATGGATGAATGGTTTTTCCCTATACTATGCTAAATTAATAGTTTGACCCCTCCCCCCCTTTTTTTTTACCTTATCAGTTGGTTGGGTTTGTTTTAGAAATATTTTCATAATTTTTTAAAAGTAATGTGGGTTGTATTGCACCATCTTATGTTAGGAGTATCTATAATGTTATATAGTAAAATAAATTATATTGAATCAACTATTATATGGAAATCGTATTTTTTTTTCCTCTTAAAAGAGGAGGCAATATAGCATTATTTAAGTTAATGTGCTTAAGAACTGGGTAATTCACCACATAGAATGGATATATAGAAAAATGGTGTCCACTTCTATCTTTCACATGGTGGACACCATTTTCAGAAAATATGTAGCCCTCCTTTGAAGTTATAAGTTAAGGAAGGAGATGGGACAACATAATTGAAGAATACGTGACAATTGACAGACAAGGCAAATATAAGGAGAGAAGTTATTGATCTTGAAGCTAGTTTCTTAATTTTTCCTTCAGATTTTTTTTTTTTTTTAGCTTTTGGTGAGTTGGCATAAATTTAACTTCCTCCAATTTTCCTTAATTTTAGATCAATACTTTTTTCCCTTTCTTTTGTTTTTTTGTGATTTTAATAATAAGAATATTTTCGAGCCAACTTTCACCCATTAAAACTAAAAATAATTTTGTCTCAGTCCTTTTGTATACATTATCGGATCATAAATTTTCTTTCTACCTATAAATTATACTACTCTAAGTTTGTATTAATACAAAGAAATTAAAAAATAGAATTCAATACATAGTATATGTAGAGTGTTTGTCCATTATAATATATTCAATAAATTTCTTACTTCATACATGAGATAAAATTTATTTAACCTTAAGAGTTTAAATCTAAGATCATCCTTTCTTACTCATTAAATTTTATATTTTAATAAAAATATTGCAAATGAGAAAACTATAATATTTTTCTGTTGTCAACGTTATAAATTTTAATTTCCATCATACTCGTGTGTCCTACTAGCACAATCACTGGACCACTTCTTAGTACGCATTAATACACAAGGAAACAAGGACAACTATTAAACGTGTTTTATTTTCTGGCCTTGCAAGATTCGAACGGTCCTTCATTTGCCATCTGCACAAAACCACTTGATAGATGATAAGCAGTGGACCAAGTAAGAAAGACATCTCATGTACATCTTCTGTCCAAGCTCCATGCATTATTGGATCATATCTTTTATAATCATATATACAAGACCACATACGATAACCAGATGACCACATAACACAAAATGACACAAAGATTTGATGGTGCACTACGCTTCATTTATATAGTAACGGGTGGAACCCGGAAAAAATTTCTTGGTCGGGGGCCATAATTGGTTTATGTGTGAGAGCAAATCTCATAATTAATTTTAATTGTTTATTTCCTAACAAAAATTAAAAGGTGATTGAAGGGGAACCTCATTTCAAAGTCGTCATGGCATGCCACAAGCCTTAGGGCTCATCCATACCAACTAAACCAATCATGTTTGCATATCGATTCTTTTGGGTACACTACGGGTTGACTTTCAATGACAGAAGCAGTGCACCAAAATTTGACACCTATCTTATTTTTAACACATTAAAACTGTTTTCTTTTTATTTTCTAAACAAAAAAAATGCATAAACACTCGTCCTCCCATTCCCGAAATCTGTAAAATCTTTCTTAACCTTCTGCCTTAAAAGGCCCTAAAACATAGGGCCGACATTCTATTATATCACTCTCTCGTGCTTCTACCTATTTGAGCTCGGAAAAATCTGAGTTTTCATTACCACCAATTTCTAAGAGAGATTGGTAAGCCATTTACTTCTTCTGCTTCTGACCGAGAGCACAACGTCTTCTTTCAACCTTAGTTTTCTTTTATTTATTAACTTTTTTTTTCTACAAATCAGTAACGTTTTATAATATTAACTAGAAATGAATTGAATTGATTTAAAAAGAAATGATTTACAAATCATATCAAATGTGATAGGATTTGCAAATCCTAATATATTACACATAACATGATTTGTAAATCAATTTAAGTCTTCTATTAATATGATTCCAAACAAGTTTCATTGAAGAATTGATTTACAAATCGAGTCAATTCTTAAAAATTTGTGATTCTAAACGGGCTACTGCTAATGTTTTTCAAATGCATTCCGAAGAAAATAAAACCATTTTAAAGTGATAAACCTGACAAAATTGTTATGCTACCATTCCAATGATAAATTTAATTAAGATGTAGAGGATATAGTACTGGAATGTCAGTGAAGACAAAGATGAGGATAGACATAAGAATTCTGAGAGCCCAAATAATGTAAATATAACAATTGTAACAAACATATATTTTAATAGAAGATTCCCAAGGGTTGGATCTAATAGCTACCTATCAGCAGTATACAAAATATCATTTGTCTTTTCGAAAGCACGTGAAAAATCTGCACAAATTGCATGTCCAGCTTTTGAGCTGTATCATCCTGGCAACTGGGTAATTCACCACATAGAATGGATAAGAATATAGAAAAATGGTGTCCACTTCTCTCTTTCTCATGGTGCCCACTCAAATCTTATCAACTGTTTAAATGTATGACTCAGACTCATTGACTACATTATTCAAAAAGCAAGATGAAAGTGACAGGAAATACTCCTAGAGGAAGTGGGGGGAGGGAGGGAATAGGAGTTTCTTGAAAATATCAGTTCAGATTAACTGAAACACAGAAATTAAACTAAGCTCTAAGCATTTCAAGAACTTAATTTACAGATTTAAAACTTATTCCAGAACTGAATAGACATATGGAGTAACTTAGATAAAAAACACAGATAATAACTAAATTAAATCAGTCCACAAAACTCAGCATAACTGAATCACAAGCATCAATAATATTCTGTAAGCATAAGCAGATATGAATTAAAGAGAAGGGATAAAGAGAGATTTGACACAAGATTTATNGAATAGGAGTTTCTCGAAAATATCAGTTCAGATTAACTGAAACAGAAATTAAACTAAGCTCTAAGCATTTCAAGAACTTAATTTACAGATTTAAAACTTGTTCCAGAACTGAATAGACATATGGAGTAACTTAGATAAAAAACACAGATAATAACTAAATTAAATCAGTCCACAAAACTCAGCATACTGAATCACAAGCATCAATAATATTCTGTAAGCATAAGCAGATATGAATTAAAGAGAAGGGATAAAGAGAGATTTGACACAAGATTTATAGCGGTTCAGCCAAAATGCCTACATGCACTCTCTCAATTTCTTGAGGTTCCACTAAGGTTCAAGTTTAGTTGTCCAAGCTTCTCCAAGCTTACATTCATGGTTTCTCACACATAAGCTCACCAAAAACTTTCTCCTTCTAGCATTACAGCTAGAAGTCTCTCTCAAATTTTCTATTGAAATCCTGAGTTCTCAGCACTCAAAAAGGAATTAAGCTCCATTAAAGCACTCTCTCACTCTAGAGCAGATTTTACAATTAAATGAACATAGGGAAGAAGAAAAAATTTAGTGACAAATTGAAGAACCAGGGTTGCAGAGACACCCTAGCTCTTGCTTTGTATTTTCTTCTTTTTACTACTCCTCTGTGTTAGCTTCAAAATGAAGGGAAAGTTGCATAATAAGGAAGAAGGCAGCATGTGAAGAGCAACCTTCACCCTTGATCAAGGGACAGCTGTAAGGCTGAGATGCTCTCTAATTTCCACTAACTATTTCCTTGTCTTGTAGTGTCTAAAAGAAGTTTCTTTTTACTAACTTCCCTTGAAATATGGATCTCTACCAACCCTTCATAGGGAAGCGCTAACATCACACGTGAAGCAACATTTTGACAAGTATTTTGAGATCTGAAGATTTTGCATGCTTAGCAGTAACTAGAAGAGTAGAACTGGTTTAAGAACTAGTTCTTACAAACCAGCAGACCAATTCTTAGCTTTCTTTACTAACTGGCACTTAGAAGGATATTAAAACACAACACATATTAGAAGTTATAGAATCACTTGTTATCATCAAAAGCAAGATAGAGAATTGTGGAGCTTACACAGAAAGAACAAAGAAAAGCACGTTGGACCATAGATCCCTCACAGTTATCACGAGTTTTCAGCAAGTATGTGGGCCCCCTTTGAAGTTATAAGTTAAGAAAGGAGATGGGACAAAATAATTGAAGCTAGTTTCTTCATTGTTCCTTCAGATTTTTTTTTTTTTTTTTATTTAAGTTATTGGCATGAATTTAACTTCCTCCAACTTTCCTCAATTTTAGCTCAATACTTTTTTTTACCCTTTACATAGAACGTCTTACTGGAATTTTTGTTTATGGAATAAAACTAATTGTTTTGTTGGATTAGTCGGTTAAGTAGCAACTCTATTATATTTTAAAAAATGGTAAAAAATTATAATCTACTACAAATTATATTTTTTTTTTCTTTCAGGATGGAAAAACTACACATAGTTTTAAGAAAAATGCTATTTACTACTTATTATATATTATCACACTATTTCATATTGTGCACATATGATAGCATCTAAATTTAGCTAGAGTTAGACAATTCAATTGATAGTTGGTTCGAGTTGCCTTGATGAAAGGGTTGACATCTTAATAATAATTTAGTTGATTGATAGTTTTTCATTATTAATTTATAGAAATGTGATATAAAAAGTATTAAAAACATGCATTTTTTATAATCAATTATGACTGTTCATTTTATGTCTCTTATGATTTTATATGAAATATGCATTTTCAAATATAAAAATAGCATATATTAGAATCTTTAAATTAAACTAGTTTAAGAACATTGATATTGAAAATAAATTTATAAAATTTTGGACACTTGTATAAATGTTTTAGTTTCTATCGTCTGTACCAAATAATAGCTCGATAATCATAGTTATCTTGACTACATGTCTCATTAATTTCTAGCTATAATTATTGCTCACTAATGTTTTCTACTGTTCTCAAGATAGAAATATTTTAACCATGTTGTTTAATTGAATCATCCTTCTTTTTTATTGGTTACATGATGCAACAGAGGCTCAATCCTTGAACTCCTGCAACTACACAAATCTTTTACCATTAGACCTCACCTAATGATTTATGATTGAATCATCTTCAATCAAACAAATTTCTCTAGAATGATTTTTCTTTTTTGGAACTTCTTTTAGTATTCGGTTATAATTGAATCTCATCTTCTATCAAACAAATTAAATCCTGCCCTAATTGCATATCCCCTTGTAGATGGAGTCTTAATCACCTAATTAAAATTCAAATGGAGGACAATAAGGGACTTTGTTTTTTTCTTAGGATCTCACATCTTCTAGTTATCTGTAGCAGGGCATACGACCCACTAAAAACAAAAGAGTCATCTACAATGGCAATAATGTCATTGTAAAACATACAGAGTTTGAAGCTGCCCAAATCCTTGTAGTTGAATTGAATCAAATAACAACTCCGAAACTATTATAGCCATTCGTTGGTGAATATCTACTACTAACAACTGGTCACTTTCTTACCTTTGCCTTCTTTGTGCTTACTGCTTAGCCCACGTACAATTTTGTCAAAAGGCTTTTAAATTATTTTGTCGCATCTCCTTATCTTAATTTGCCTTTAACAAAGTCTGGTAGCCACAGACTTTGCTGAAAATCGATTAGGCCTGTCTTGTTCAAATGGTCCAAAGATCGCTATTCTTCTTTTTTTCTTCCATTCCCGTTTGTGGTCCAATGCCTCATGATAGTCCCTTCCACAAGGGCACACTGGTGATAAACAACATAATAGTTTTTGCTTAAGCGGTTTAAAATGTATAATTTAGTCATGAAAATATCAAGATTCATGTCATATAATTTAATGAGGCATCAAATCAATAATATATAGTTGATAGTAGTCAGAAAGATAAGTTTAAATTTGATTAATTTCCATACAACTTTAGAATGAAACAATTGTATCCATCCGACAAAATACTTCCCATGAGTATTTTTTATTGAAAATATGTAATAAACTGCTTATATAACANTATATAACACTTTTTTTTTTTTTTACAAGTAATATATGTTATCAATAGTAGAACACTCTTAAAGAAGAGACTAAAAAATGTGTGCAAGTGGCAATATATTTAATTCTTTACTAAAATGGAAAAGAAAATTATTATTCAAATGGCTTAAAGTGTTTGATATCTTCAAATTTTCCAACATCGAGTTATAAAAACAGGAAACACTTTCTGGTGACTAAATTCCTTCAATTTAACTATTTTAATGGAAACATTACTTCTTGGTTTGAATAAAGTAATCATTTTTGCCAAACATTTGTAATTAAGGAGATTCAAACTAAGAAATAGGAGTGAGGAGACCAATTTTATGACTGAAAGCACACTCCACTGAAATAGAACTCTTCCTCTTAAATAAAGTAATCAATATAGCATCATTTAACGAATATCCATTTATATCAATCTACTTTAAAAATATTTTTAAATCAAAAAATTAAGCTCCATTTGAGGGGGTAATGCTAACGCCCCCCCCCCCCCCCCNCCCCTCTCTCTCAATTTGAGGGGTTTCAGGTGGGATCCATAATGTGATTTAGGTGCATTGCAAAGATCTGAAAAAATTGAGTCACGTAATATGTGTTAGAAAAATTAGTTTCTTGTAAAATGTATAAACAACACAATATAGAAAAATATGGCAAAAAAACATATTCAAATTCTGTTAATATGCTTTAATCCTGTTAAACTCCATTAAACCCATATTTTGTCTACGATTTATTTTTGCAATGACACCAAAATCACATAGTGTGACCCACCCAAAACCCTTCCGAAAGAGGAGGACAATGCTACTTTACCCCTCTTAGAGTGGCATAGCTTTGTGCTCCCCATAAACAATACATGGACCATATGCGTTATAGATGAGAATATTTGAACCACAATATCAATTATTGTAGGGATATATATAAAGGACAATAGGGACTTAATTTCTTTTTCTGAGCACCTCACTACTTCTAGTTAGTTGCTGATATTTTTTTTTGGTTGTGGGTTTTGTGTTTGAATTCAGAGTCGTAAAAAATTATAATCTACTACAAATAATTTTTTTCTTTCAGGATGGAAAAACTAGACTTAGTTTTAAGAATAATGCTATTTACTAGTAATTATATATTATCACACTATTTTATATTGTGCACAAATGATAGCATCTAAATTTAGCTAGAGTTAGACAATAAGGGTTGATTCAATTGGTAGTTGGTTCGAATTGCCTTGGTTGACATTTTGAATCGTGTTGGTGATCCTTTCTTGCTGGACATGCACTAATTGTGATGTGTCATGTCTTAAAGCTAGAGTATCCAATCTACCATCTACATTTTTCAGTGCCGAAAAAGTTTAACTAAACTTATTTGAATTTTAATTGAACTAGCATAATTTTATTTTTATATAGCTCAAACTTAATTTTCAGACTATCTTACACAATGTTATGTAAAATTTCTCTAACGGTAATACTACCATTTAATGAGTAGCACCATAGAAATTTATGTATATTTTAAAAAGTAAAATTTTATACACAATCACTAAACATAAAAGTATCATAGCACCAAAGTAGTTAAGATTTTTTTTACTAAAAGTAAATGATTTTGATAGTTCTTACTGACACATGGTTTACTGATTGTATAAAAGTCATATAAAAAAATGATTGTATAAACCTCTCTTACACTATTAGTGGATCAAAATTAAATCCATTTTATATAAACCAAGTTCTAGATCATTATCATCTATTCTTTAGGGTCTGTTTGGGAGTTTGAAGTGAGGAAAAAGGAAAGGAGATGAGAGGAAAGAGAGGGAAAGGAAGGGAAGGGAAAGTGAGAGGTTTTCTTCTCTTTTGTTTGGATGATTAAAATGAGCAAAAAGAAAAGAAAGGAAAAGAAAAGTCCTATTGTAAAATATTTTTACTAATTTACTCTTTATTATTAAAATAGACATATTCAATATAAAACTAAATAATATAATAGACATATTTAAAAAAAATAAAGGAGTATAATAGTCATTTTAACATATTTCCTCTCCAAACCCCCCAATTTGGAGGAACACATGAATGGATTAAAAAAGGAGTGCGAAGTTGCATCTTACCCACTGGTCTCCGCTCATTTTTAAAGATAAATCTTCCAAACAATGGAGATGAGAGATTTATTCCTCTCTTCTCATTTCCTTTCCCCTTCAAAGTAACTCCCAAACAAACCTAAGGAAATGAGTAAATGTGTCCATCCTCTTGTTTGGGAGTTCAAGATTAAAAAAGGAAATTAAGGAACCCAAAAGGTAACTTGAAACCCCCACATTCTTTTTTTGCCTTCATTTTTATGTTTCTCCAATTTGGGGGGTTTGGAGAAGAAAGAAGAGTAGTCTACCATAATACCTCTATTTATTTCTTCAAATTTATTTTCAAACACTATTTAGATAATATTATTAAATCTTATATTAAATATATTTACTTTATAAATAAAGGATAAATTTGTCAAATTATAAATTTTTATTTCTTTGCTTTCTTTTCCTCTTCTTTTGCTCATTTTAATCATCCAAACAAAAGAGAGAAAAACCCCTCNAAAAAACCCCTTATTTTCCCTTTCCTTCTCTTTTCTCTCGTCTCCTTTCCTTTCCCCTTACTTCAAACTCCCAAACAAAGCCTTAGTGTCCTTAATTCTAGGTAATCCTCCGTCTCCTTTATGAATCTCAGCTAAAGGAAAAAGAAAATCATCCTAAGTTTAAAGTGAGTTTATCTTTACCGTTCATTATGTGATGTGGAGGCATTAATGGTGATTTAGCTACACAGGATGATGTTATATAATCCCACATTTTGGCCTGAGGTAAGTTAAAGGCCCCTTGGTGAATATCTACCACAAATAACTGGTCCCTTCCTTTATCTTTGTGTCAGCACAATTTTGTCACGGGTTATTTATTTATTTTGTCGCATATATATCCTTCCTTGTCATAGTAGAAAGTGGTCCATAACCTAATTTGGCTAACTTATCTTTCGCTCAAAATATGGCCACGTGTTGCATATTTTATGGTACGTGGGCTGGGATCTAGACCCTTCCAAGAATGCATAATTTGGTTCTTTCATTGTTTTTTTTTTCCCACTTACATAACTAGTACACCAGCACATATTATCATTTGAGTTCAAACTTTAGAAGAAATTATACTTATCTTTCCCGGTTTTATTAATGCTTTTTGTTCCACTAGAGACTACACAATAAGGGTAGCCTATTACTCTAAAAATTTTATCCCACCCACTCTCAATAAGAGTTGAACTTGATACCTCTACAATAAAGTATCAAATGCTTAACTATTGAGATGTCTCCTTGAAAACTGTCACTCTGATTTTTGGTTTCAATTACAATATCAATCATCATCCAATTAAACTATGTTCATCCTGCTTTATTGAGAATTTGGCCAATTCCAACTTATATCAAAACGTACCTATTAATATAACATCATATGATTGCTCATCTTTAATAGATGAGAAATCAATGGCACATAATAATAAATTGAAAACTGAAAGTCTACTAAGCTTAATTTGTGCAATTTCAGTTCAGGTTTTTTTTTTTTTTTTTTTAATTTTGGTCTTTTTAGCTGATTTGAACACAACCTAAAAACCCTGAGTACAATCTCAGTATCACTTTTAATTTAATGTGCTCATTCTAAAAAATCAAAGTGGATATGGGCAATTTCCCTAATACTAAATCTAGGGAAAGAAAATTACTTAGAAAAATGGGTTAGTAACGATATTTCTACATTGAACTAATTAAGATGGTTGTGTTATTTAATATTAACACCGTCTGATGAAATTTATGTAGTCCATGAATTCAATGGCTTTTATAAATGGGTAAATAGTACATAAATATAACTTCACTAAATTCTTTGGAAATGACTTGAGCCAAAGCCTGAACAAGTAAGTTTACCATAATGCCACAGGGCTTAGCTGTGAAAGAAAATAATTGCACTTTCACTCTGTCAATTCATGCTTCCTTGTCTCTTACCATTCTTGTGGTATATGCTATGGCATCTTTTCGTTTTTAGTTTCTCACGTGCTTCATGAATCTTTTACAGTATAAAATGTCTTTAAATTGCTCTATATATTTAATTCAATAAATAATTTTTTCCAATTATCAAAGGTAAGGGTGTCTCGATCCACGTAATTTTTGCAAATATGACCTCATAATTTATCTTAAAAATCTTAAGAATGAGTTTTATGTGGGTTCCATTGTTTTACCATATTTAACTTAAGTCACAGTACACAGTTGTCTTCATGAGCAATGGCCAAGTATAGTTTTACATGACCAATTATTATCTTGTCACTAATAGTCACATTTTAAACACTACTAAAAAATATAGGGCCTATTTGAAATCTGTTTTTAAAAACTATTTTCTATTTTTTTTTTTTAAAATAAACAAAAAAACTTATTTGGGTAGAGCTGTTTTTGTTTCATTGTTTTAAAAACTATTCTCAAAATGGGCGAATTTACAGTATTAATACTGTTTAGTAAAGTAATTATGGATTTAGGATGGTTTTGAAATTATTTACTGAAATGGCTTAGTTTTTTTTGCTAAAAAATGCTGATGCATTTTTATCATAAAACGCTAAACAAAACCGTGTTTTATACAGAAAACGTGAAAATAGAAGTGCGTTTTGTTCAAGAAAATGCGGTTTCAGATTGAAAAAACGCTGAATGGGTTTTTTAACTTGAGGGGCAGATAAGGAGAAGGGAAAACGTTGATGGAAACAACGTTTTTTTTATAGGAAATGTTGATTGGATCAGAGTTTTTTGAGAAAAATTCTGATTGGATCAGCATTTTTTTGAAGAAAATGTTGATTCAATCAGAGTTTCCTTCAAAAAATGCTGATTGGATCTGCGTTTCCTTCAAAAAACACTGATTCCATCAGCATTTTCACCTTTTTCACTACCCCTCGCTCTTCTAGTTTTGTGAAATGTGATTTTAGGGTTGGGGTTTAGGGTTTAGGGTTTAGGGATAAGAGTTAGGGTTTTGGGTTGGGATTTATGTTAGCCCCACAAGTATCTAATCCTGTTTTGATGATAACAATAATGTCTTGATATTCCTTATATGTGTTGTTTGTCTTGTTGCTATTAATCTTTGCTATGTTTTTAAGTTGTATCCAGCATAATCTTCAAATGAAGTCTGAAGAACTTGTTCTTCAAAACCAGTTCTTGCTTATAAGTTGAACTTATGAGTTTGTTGACGTGGACAAAGTCTCACTTAGACTCCGGGCCAAAGTTTTCCTTTTTCATATCTGACTAAGAGAAAGTTTCTTTGTAAGTACATCCTTGGAGAAGCTCAAGTTTCAAGAAGGTTCATCTACTCTCTTACACAATAGAGACTTTTGTGGACAAAAGGGTTTGTGACTGATTGACAAGGAGTCAACCGGTTGGTGGCTCCTCTTTTCCCTCACTATTTGGCTCTTCACGGGCACAAGAAAGCCACTAAAGCAAGAAGACTTCAAGGCTTCAAATGATTCATGAAAAAAGGAGAAAAGAAATACACTTTAGAGAGAAAAGGAAGCCATTGTTGAGAGCTGAGTTTTGCATCCTCTTCTTCCTACTCTCGGATACTTCTTCATGTATCAATATCTTCATTGTAATACATCTACTCTTTGAGAGAGTTCTTCTTTGAGGCTAAACAAAACATTTGGGTTTTGTATCTTGGATTTCTATGGGAAAAATCCATGAGTATGATCTCTAGTGAGTTAGAGAGAGAGAGTTCATGGTGAGCTTGAGAAAAAAAAACCATGGGAGTTAAGCTTGGAGAAGGTTGGAAAAATAAACTTGTTGTAAAGCTTGGAAAAATAAACTTGAAATAAAGTGGAACCCCATTAACATAGGAGAAGTGGATGTAGGCATGTTAGGCTGAACCACTATAAACATGTGTGTTGATCTTTCTCTTCCCCTTCTCTAATTTTCTGGATATATTTCTATTTTAGTATTCATATGGTTTGCTAAGTTATTTCGTTATATTCAAATCAGGCATTTGTCAAAGAACTAGTTTATAAGAACTAGTTCTCAAGCAAATCTATGATTTGAATCCATTTTTAGAAATGAATTTTAATAATTCCTATTCACCCCCCTCTAGGAATAGACTTTGCAACTCTCAATTGGTATCAGAGCTTGTGCTCAACATTTTCTGGTTTAACTAACCGTGAGTTAAAGATCCTCTTTTAAGTTGTGTTGCAGGTATCATGAATAACCAAAATGAGTCTCACTCCCCTCATAAGTCTCCATTCTTCAATGGAGAAAATTATCCCTACTGGAAGCAAAGAATGAAAATGTATCTTGAAGCCATTAACTATGATGTATGGCAGATAGTCAAAAATGGTATCACTCATCCCACCAAAGTAATGGAAGAAGCCATTGTCCCAAAAGAAGAGCATGAGTTTACCTTTGAAGACAAACTCAGATTTACTCTAAACTCCAAGGTTAGGTACAACATTGTATGTGGTGTATCTGCTGTAGAATATGAGAATATTACCTCATGTAACACGACAAAAGAAATGTGGGACAATCTTACTGCCATCCATGAAGGAACCAGCCATGTCAAAGAAGCAAAGATTGACATCTACTCTACCAAATATGAGATGTTCCATACGACTCCAGATGAGTCTCTTGATTCTTTTTTTGCTCGATTCTTGAGTATCATCAATAGTCTAAAAGGACTTAGAAGAGTTTATACTCAAAAGGAACAAATCAAGAAGATTCTGAGGTGTCTCACTGAAAAATGGGATTCTAAAGTAACTGTCTTGCTTCATTTTGCTGAAACGAATGATCTTACTGTTGATGCTCTAAGAGGCACTCTTGAATCACACCAGATGCTGATCATGGAAAAGAAAAGTATGGCAGGTGAAAGAAAGAAAAGCCTAGCTCTTGCTTCAAATGTTCTAGAGACTAGTACTCAAAGAGAACTAACCTCTAGTGATGAAGATGTAGCTTTGGTGACTAGGAGAGTTCTGGATATGATGAGGAAAAGAAAGGAAAATAAGAGATTCTCATCAAAAGGTCATAAAGACTTTAACAAGGGAGATAGCAGCAAGGAGCCCATCATTTGCTATGAATGCAAAAGGCCTGGACACATCAAACCTGAATGTCCAAATCTCAACAAGAAAAAAAGGAAAAGAAGAAAGCTATGGTGGCCACCTGGAGTGATGAAGACTCAATATCATAAAGTGATGAGTCAGAGGAGGAGAATGTGGCAAATTTGTGTCTGATGGCAGTCGGAGAAGGGTCTAGAGAAAAACGTGAGGTAAATGATCTAGACCTTGAACTCTTGCCTACTTATGATGAACTAAGTCTTGTTTTTGATGATTTGTCTTTTGATTATGAGAAAAGGCTTGCAAAAAATAATGCCTTAAATAAAATCATTAAAAATCAAGTCAATGTGATAGAAGAACTTGAAAAAGAAAATACTGCATTGGTTGATAGGCTTGAAATGCTTCAACATCAAAATAACATTCTTGAAAAAGAAAATCATTCCACTATTTCTCTCAAAAAGGAAAATGACAATCTGAAAATAAAAGTGAATGAATTGTCTGAAGATCTAGTCAAGTTTGTTAAGGGAAGAAATAATCTGAATTCTATCCTAGGAAAGCAAAGAGTGAACAATGACAAATTTGGCTTAGGTTATATTCAGCCTAGCACTTCAAAAGTTTCGAAAAAGTCTTTTGTCAAAGCCTCTCTTTCACATTCCTTCCCTAAAGGAACTTCTTCTTATTGTGGACATATCAGACATTTTCCTAATGCATGCTCTATAAGAAACTTTGTGCTAAAAGAAAGATGGTATGGGTGCCTAAAGGCACATGTGCTTCTAACATGAAAGGACCCAAAGAGTTTTGGGTACCTAAGCCTTTGTGATCTTCTTGCAGGTTTGCTATCAAGCCAAAAGTGATTGTTGGTATTTAGACAGTGGCTGCTCTAGACACATGACTGGAGATCCTTCAAAATTTGTCTCCATTAACAAAGTGGATTTGGGAGATGTCTCTTTTGGTGACAATAGCAAAGGTAGAATTGCCAGATTAGGTAAAATTAAAATCTCTCCTAATCTTCTTATTGACAATGTCTACTTAGTTAATGGCTTGGTGTATAACTTATAGAGCATATGTCAGCTTTGTGATAAGGGACATAAAATAACTTTTGAAACTCCTCATTGCCTTATTCACAAGAAAAATTCTGATGATGTTCTGTTTGTTAGTCAAAGATGTTCTAATGTGTATACTGTTTCTGGAGATTCTTTAAAATCGAAAGAGGAAAAATATTTTTCTTCTCAAAGCAATAACTCTTGGTTGTGGCATAGAAGACTTGGACATGTAAACTTTAAACTTATTTCCAAGCTTTCTAAAAAGGAGCTAGTTTCTGGGTTGCCTAAATTGGTTTTCGAAAAGAACAAAATATGTGCTGCTTGTCAGTAAGGCAAACAGATCAAATCTTCTTTCAAGTCTAAGAAAAAATTGTCATCTTCTAGGCCACTTCAACTTCTTCATATGGATCTCTTTGGACCAGCATCTACATCTAGTTTAAATAGAAAGAAATATTGCTTTGTCATTGTGGATGGTTTTTCTAGGTTTACTTGGGTTTTCTTTCTTGCTCATAAGGATGACACCTTTGAAGTTTTTGAAAGTTTTAGCAGAAAAGTTCAAAATGAAAAAGGTTTTGCTATCACCTCAATTAGAAGTGATCATGGTAGAGAATTCGAAAACAAGTTATTTCAAAACTTTTGTGAAAATCAAGGAATCCACTATAATTTTTCATGTCTTAGAACCCCCTAACAAAATGGTGTGGTTGAAAGGAAAAATAGAACTCTAGTTGAGATGGGGAGAACTATGCTTTGTGAAAATAATTTGCCAAAGTATTTTTGGGCTGAAGCTGTAAACACAGCATGCTATATTTTGAATAGATGCTTAATTAGGCCCATTTTAAAGAAAACTTCATATGAACTTTGGAAAGGAAGAAAACCTAATGTGAGATATTTTCATGCTTTTGGCTGTAAATGTTTTGTGTTGAATAATGGAAAAGAACATTTGAGAAAATTTGACTCAAAATCTGATGAAGCTATTTTCTTGGGCTACTCTATGTCAAGCAAAGCTTATAGAGTTTATAACAAAAGAACTCTTGTTGTAGAAGAATCCATGCATGTAGTCTTTGATGAAACTAACTATCCCTTGGTCTCAAAACCCTTGAGGAAAATGAAGTAGTGCAAGAAAGCATCAAGGAATCCTCCAAAGAAGAGAAAGTTCAAGAAAAGGAAGCAGCACAAATTCCATGTGACTCAATTCACATAGAGCTGGACTTTTCAGAACCAAATCAAGAGGAAGAAGCTCCACAGAAAAATGGGACAGATTCACTGCCAAAAGAAACCAGAATGCTAAAAGATCACCTAATTGAAAAAGTGATTGGTGACTTGGAAAGAGGAATTAGTACAAGAGCATCTGGATAAGAATGCAAACTTGGCTCTTTTATCTCTGTCCGAGCCCACCAAAATTGGTGAAGCACTTCAAGATGAGGCATGGATCATGGCAATGCAAGAAGAGCTAAATCAGTTCTCAAGGAACCAAGTTTGGACTCTTGTTCCTGAACCAAAAGGTCACAAAATCATTGGCACAAGATGGGTTTTCAGAAACAAGGTTGATGAAGATGGCAAAGTGGTGAGAAACAAAGCAAGATTGGTAACACAAGGCTTCAATCAGCAGGAAGGTATAGACTTTGAAGAAACCTTTGCTCCTGTAGCTAGACTAGCAGCCATTAGAATATTTCTTGCATTTGCTTCTTTCAAAGCCTTTAAGTTTTTCAAATGGATGTGAAAAGTGTTTTTCTAAATGGGTACATCAGTGAGGAAGTGTTTGTTAAGCAGCCTCCTGGTTTTGAAAATCTGGATTTTCCTAATCATGTTTATAAACTTTCCAAAGCTCTATATGGTCTTAAGCAAGCTCCTGGAGCTTGGTATGATAAACTTAGTGAATTTCTCATGAAAAATAAATTTGTAAGAGGGAAAGTTGATACTACTTTGTTTACTAAGAGATTATCTCATAATATTATCATAGTTCAAATTTATGTTGATGACATTATCTTTGGATTAACTAGCAATGAGCTATGCAAGGATTTTGAGATATTAATGAAAAGTGAGTTTGAGATGAGCATGGTGGGAGAGCTTAACTTCTTCCTTGGACTTCAAGTTAAGCAACTCAAAAACGGAATTTTCATCAATCAGTCCAAGTACACAAAAGAGTTACTTAAGCGTTTTGGCATGGACAATGCAAAAGGGATTTCAACTCTTATGAGTCCTACTACAAAACTGGTTCTGGATGAAAAGGGTAAATCTGTGTGTAAGAAAAGGTATAGAGGTATGATTGGATCCTTGCTATATTTGATTGCTAGTAGGCCAAATATCATCTATTCTGTTTGTGCATGTGCAAGATTTCAAGTTAATCCAAAGGAATCTCATTTGACTGCTGTTAAAAGGATTTTTCAATATCTAATAAATTTTGTGAATGTTGGTCTATGGTTCAGTAGAACTAGTTCTTTCGAACTAGTTTCATATACAGATTCTGATTATGCTGGTTGTTCCATTGATTGAAAGAGCACAAGTGGAGGATGTCAATTTCTTGGAGGAGCACTGGTCTCTTGGCAATCAAAGAAACAAAATTCAGTTGCTCAATCAACAGTTGAAGCTGAGTACATGGCTGCTGGTTTGTGTTGTTCTCACCATCATTGATGACTACTCTAGGAGAGTGTGGATTTATATACTGAAAAACAAGAGTGACACCTTTGAAAAATTTAAGGAATGACACACTCTAACAGAGAATCAAATGGGAACTAAACTTAAAACTTTAAGGACTGACAATGGCCTAGAGTTTGTTTCAGAGCAGTTTAATGAGTTTTGTAAGAAACAATGAATTCAAAGACACAAAACAGTTGCAAGAACTCCTCAGCAGAATGGCTTGGCAGAGAGAATGAATATAACCATTTTGGAATGTGTCAAATGCATGCTATTGAGTGCAGGACTTCCTAAAAGCTTCTTGGGTGAAGTTGCTACTACAATTGTGCATGTAATCAACAGATGTTCATCTTTTGCTATAGGTTTTAAAACACCTATGGAGCTGTCGAATGGAAGACCTGCAGATTACTCTCATCTGAGGGTGTTTGGTGCTTTAGCCTTTGCTCATGTTAAACAAGACAAACTTGGAGCACGAGCAATCAGGTGTGCATTCATAGGATACCCTACTGAAGTTAAGGGATACAAGCTATGGAGGATGGAACCTGGTGAGCCTAAGTGCATAGTGAGCAAGGATGTAATCTTTGATGAAACCAGAATGGCTATGCTGAATAAAGACCAAGGAGAATCAAGAGCAAAGAAATTGAGTAAGAGAGTACTCAAATTGAGGTGGAGTTACCAACCCACCATGTCACTGAAGAAATGATTCAAACTGAAGAAGAAGAAGTTGTTGAACAACCACTTGAACCAGTTTAGAATAAATATCGCTTGGTTAGAGATAGAGCAAGAAGAATCATACCACCAAAGAGATTTGGCTATGCTGACCTCATATGCTATGCTCTAAATGTTGTTGAAGAAATACAAGGCACTGAGCCTACAAATTTCAAAGAAGCACTCAAGAGTAGAGATAGTCACAACTGGTTGGCAGCTATTATAGAGGAAATTAAATCACTGGATAAGAACAAGACTTGGATTCTAGTTGACCTACCTAAAAACCAGAGGGTAGTAGGCTATAAATGGATCTTCAAAAGAAAGAAAAGTATTCCAGGGGTTGAGAAGGCCAGATATAAAGCAAGGCTTGTGGCCAAGGGATTTACACAGGTTGAAGCAGTTGATTTCAATGAAATCCTTTCACCTGTTGTTAAACATTGTTCTAACAAAATTCTTTTGTCTCTAGTTACTCAGTTTGACCTTGAACTGGAACAACTAGATGTTAAAAGAACTTTCCTTCATGGTGATCTTGAGGAAACCATATACATGTAGCAACCTGAGGGCTTTATTGGAGATAAGAATAAGGTCTGTTTGCTAAAGAAGTCTCTATATGGTTTGAAGCAAAGTCCTCAGCAATGGTATAGAAGGTTTGATGAATTTCTGATGAAAATGAATTTCCAAAGAAGTAGCTATGACGGCTATGTTTACATCTTGAGACAGAATGAAAAATCACCTATCTACTTGCTATTATATGTAGATGACATTTTAATAGCTAGTTCAAGTAAAGCTTATATTGATAAACTCAAAATTTAGTTGAATTATGAGTTTGAGATGAAGGAGCTTGGAGTTGCCAAGAAAATTCTAGGAATGGATATCATCAGAAACAGATCATAAGGGGAGTTATTCCTATCTCACAAAGGCTACATGAAAAGAATAGTTGAAAGGTTTAGAATGCATAAGTCTAAACCAGTTACAACTCCTTTGGGGCAACACTATAAGCTTTCTGTCCAACATGCACCTAGCACAGATGAAGAAAGGGTTAGAATGGTTGCAATCCCCTATGCAAGTGGCATTGGAAGTATTATGTATGGCATGGTGCGTATTGGACTAGATTTGGCATATGTTGTGAGTGTTGTTAGCAAGTTCATGGTAGATCCTAGACCAACACATTGGGTAGCTTTAAAATGGGTGCTAAGATACTTGAATGGCTCATTGGCTTCTAGTTTGAAGTTTAAATGGAAACCACAAGATGAAGAAGTAGTTAAGGGCTATGTTGACTCAGATTATGTTGGAAATGTTGATACAAGGAAGTCCTTGTCAGGATATGTATTCACTTTATTTGGCACTGCAATCAGTTGGAAGTCCATGTTGTGGTGGCCTTGTCTACAACTCAAGCTGAGCATATAGCTCTTGTAGAGCGTGTTAAGGAAGCTATGTGGCTCAAAGGCATGATTGGTGAACTTGGAATCATTCAAGATAGTATCACAGTATACTGTGATAGTCAAAGTGCCATTCATCTCTCAAAACATCAAGTTTATCATGTGAGGTCAAAGCATATTGATGTTAAACTTCATTTTATTCGAGATGTGATTGTGACTAAGGAGGTTGTAATGGAGAAGGTTGCATCAGATGAGAATCCAACTGATGTATTTAAAAAGTCATTGCCTCCAGCTAAGTTCAAGTATTCCTTGGACTTAATAGGGTTCTGTGAAGGATAATTCATAAGAGGGAGAGCAACACTTGATTGAGATTTTCTGATTAAGAGACAAGGTGGAGAATTGTGATGATATGTCCCTTAATCATTCGAACACGGGCTAGACACGGCCGTGTTCACTTATAGGTCTGGGCATGTCACTCAATGTGAGGCTTTGGAGTTCAGACACGGCCTCACACATTCAAACATGGGACATGACACGGTACGTGTTCATTCAAACACAGGGCGTGGTCACTGACGGGTGCCGAACCGTACAAAATTAAACTACTAATTGCAACTAAATTATAGTATAGGATGCAACCAGTGTCGTCTCCCAAGGATTCACCAGAACAACTAATCTTTTAAGAACTTAAGCAAGAACAGAATAATGGGGGTTTTGTGTTGAATGCAATATACTAAGAATTAAGAAAGTAGTAAACTGAATTTATCAAATAAGAGAAAACGCAATCAACTCAAGCAAGCAACCAAACCTTAATCCATCCTTGTTCACTAAAGATAAACTAGATCTGTTTTAATTCTTGGTTAAGTGTTACCTGGAACCCCTAACAATAACACTTAGAATTCCTACTGATTTACCAATCAGGATTCAATTAATCATGGAATTAAGACTCTAGGCAACCGCTCTATATCATTAAGTCCAGATTAATTTAATAACCAAATTAGCCAAGTTAACCATATATTAAAGACCTTTAAAGTATGATTATCAATCTGATTACTGTTATGAATCTAATCAACCGATTTAAATTCATACAACTCATGGAATCAAAGTACCATTCAATCACATGAAGAAGGGGAGAAGCAGTAATTCAAATTAAATTAAATCAAACCCGGTTGAAGCACAGGAACTCTGGATTGTCAAGTTTGGCTCCTCTTGAATTGATTATAAACGAACTTAGCCCTCCATTGAAGGCTTAAACATAAGGCAAAAGTAGAAAAACGAACTCAGAAAATAGGAGGCAGCAGTAGCTCAAGGAATTTCGTATCTCTCTGGTTGTGTATGATTTGCCTCAACATGGCAATTTTATTTCATAGGAATGAGTCAAAGTAGATAGCCTCTCATAAGATAAATAAATGCTCTCAATTCTCTCGAGTGTCTAAGATAAGTATTTCTCTCCAATCATCCTATCAAAATCACACTACCATAAGCTTGTTCACTTTCTCAGTCTCCACTACCTATGTCACATGCATAACACAAATCAAAATGACTTTTAAAGGGTTGTAATGGGGAAAGGTAAAGGGATGTCAATAATATGGAAAAATGGCTAGAGCACCCAAGGAATCACAAAGAGCATCTAATTATGGAGAATTTCAAGTACTTTATGCATCTTGACTTTGGGCTTCAACTCATTTCTTTCTTTTCCCAAAAAAACTTAATTCTCTTTTTGCTGGTGTATTTTTTTTCATTTTTTTTTTTGAAGCATAACACTTAACAATTTCAGCCACAACCAATCAGCCATAACTTGATGCTTTGTTTTTGTAAGAATTTACTCCATTTTTATTCAATGCAATGCTCTGTAATTCCTAAGGGTTGGGTAGGACATGGTTTTACACTTAGGCTTGCAATGAGCTACACATGAAAGAAAGGATCATTAGGCTCAAAAAGGGGTAATCAAAGGATAAAATCAAGGTTAGCTATTTGGTCTAGTAGCTTCTCAAAGAAAGGAATGCCTTAATCACTTTTATGCATGCATGTGCAAATGTAATCTCAACTAAGAAACAGAACAAGTTCTAGAGTATCAAATTGATAGATGAAAACACATAAGAAAGAATCATGACATATGGCTCAAATCCTCACAGCTTATAAGACTACCAAGAATCAACTCATCCAAATCAAATTTTGTTGCCATATCACTTAAATCTAAGAAGCAAGATAATTGTCCACTCATGTTGTAGCACTTTAGAATCAAAATTGCTTCAAACTATTCTCTTCACAACTCTTAAATTAATTGGAAAGAACTAGAAAATTCTAAAAATAAAACAAAAAATAGCAAACCTAAAAGAAAACAGAAAACAAAAACCATAAAAACAGTACAGTAGGCTAATCCCTCCCCTACACTTAAATTTTTACAGTGTCCTCAATGTAAAAGTTTAACAGTTATCACCAATCAAATAGGACAAGTAAAATAAAAGAGAGAGAAGAAACATCCTTATCAAGTGAGGAAAATAGCTTCGTGCACGAATCGAATTCCTTTATCAGTTAGCAACCAAGTTCCTTCCTTTATTTGCAACAAGCAAAGCAAGATACCTGAGTCAAAGATGACTCTCACAAAGCCCTTAAAAGACAAAACAAAGCTGAAAATCTTATAAATAACATGAAAGCATAAAAATATATAAGGGCATAAAAGAAATAATGAAGCAAGCAATGTAAAACTAGAAGCAACTAAACTTAGCCCTTGACTTAAAAATTCAGCAAAGCAAGCATTCAAAAGATCACCAAGGAAAATGTGCAGCAAAGAGTTTACAATCCTACCTAAAGTATGAGAAACATGAAAATGAAAAACTTTGTTCGTTATAGATAGCCAACCATAGGTTCCAAAAATAAATCTAAAAGAAGACAAATTATCATGCCCTACAAATCTAAGCCTATAACAACCACCCTTAAGCTCATCCTTACAAAATACACTAGTGTCATACAACATGTTGTTTATGCAAGGCTCAAGATGACACTTAGATTCTTGCAAAGAATTTGCAAATAGCAACATCTCTTGCTCCCCATTCGAAGAATAGCTTGGTATATGGTTGGCTTGGAAAGCCCATGTATTACCTGCACTTATTCCACCAACATCAAAATATTCACTTGCAACTAAGGTTCTAACATGATCTATACCTAGTGCTCTAGCATGTGAAGAAGTAAGAAGCATGAAATCACCTAACCCTTTAATATTAGTGCTTAAATAATCACATGCATGCACCATAACTACAAGCTTAGGGTCATGTTGGAACAACTTTTTAGCAAGCTCACAATTAAAATCAAGTTGTGTTAAAGTAGGAAAGAGTGTAGAATTGACCGTAGGACCCTTGTCAGGTTCATTTTGGGTTGTCTCTTGAGAGTCTTCTTCAAAATCTATAGAATGAGATTCAGCAGAATCTCCAGAATTATCATCTCTCAAGAATGTAGAAATCTTAGCACATACAGCACATGGTATTTCACCATCATAATCAGCACATGATTGGCACTGCACAGAATCATCAAAACCAACACAATTAGAAAAATTAGCACCTAACTCATTGTAGACCTCTTCGACTAAATCCTCCGCTGTTTTCTTAGACTAAGTGGCTTTCTCGGATTCTAGGGTCACTGAATCAGGGACACCTTTCTCTACTGTCTGTGGCTTGTTTGTAGGTTGAGGTTCCATTGGTTCTGACATAGAATTTTCAGTTGGTCCTAGAATTGTCTGTGAAGGGATTTTTTTAGAACCTTGAGGCAGCAGTTGACTCACTGAGGATACCAATTGTTCAACCTAAGTCTCTAAATTTTGCATGGTGGCCTCTGTCCTCTGTTGGAACTGAATGGTATGAGTGGCCAATTGCTTCACCAAGTCCTCAATTGAAGGTTCATGTTCTATGCATGTTAAACTTGGTTGTTGCATAGGCTGCTCTAATGGTTGCCAATACTACTGTGGTGGGGCTGCATTGCCATATATCAAATTGGTATGATCTCTCCAATCAAGGTTATAGGCATTGAAGTATGGATCATATATAGGCTGCTGCCATGNAAAACAAAAGGAAGACCACATATATCCTTTTGACAATCTTATCATGATAATATATGTAAAATTTTACGTATGTTTTTACTTTCTTTGACTTGGTATACGTATATGAATTTTCCAACATATAAGAAAAGAAATTCCTGAATTTGCAGCTATAATTAATAATGACATGTTGTCGACTAGAGTACAGTTATTGAGAAATATGTCAGAGATTTTGCTAAAGTTTAAAGGTAGTTGTTTTTATTTATTCAAAGATAATTATAATCTCATATTATATTAGCAATAAAATTTGAACAATTTTCTCCAGGTAAATATTATTTTCTCATGAAAACATCATTAATTATAAGAATTTTCAATTATCTAAAATATTATTTTTTATTAGGTTATATAATTTATGAATTTTGTGTTTAAATTTAAAATTTTAACAAAAAAAAATATTACAGATAACATAGGCCAAAAGCAACGCCACCCAAAAGCACTAGCTAGCTGGTCGCCTTACTTTTAGTGACTTTTGATTTAGACTTGATGTTCGAAAGTAGGCTCCCTATTTCTATCCATGTTTCTTCAGGTGCAACCTTGGAAAAGGCCTAAATAGAATGTTGGAGATAGTTCCAGCAGCTGCAGTTGCTTCACTTTGTAATTTGCGTTGAAAGAATTTCTGAAGCTGTTCATGACCTACCCTCCTTAGCACATTTCAGGAGGGTGCAGGTGAACCCTACTGCAAAAACTGAGCCTTTATAATAACTTCACAGGGAAGCTATGTGACGGGTGCCGAACCGTACAAAATTAAACTACTAATTACAACTAATTTGTAGTATAGGATGCAACCAGTGTCGTCTCCCAAGGATTCACCAGAACAACTAATCTTTTAAGAACTTAAACAAGAACAGAATAAGGGGGGGGGGGGGTTGTGTTAATGCAATATACTAAGAATTTAGAAAGCAGTAAACTGAATTTATCAAATAAGAGAAAACGCAATCAACTCAAGCAGGCAACCAAATTCTAATCCATCCTTGTTCACTAAAGATAACCTAGATCTGATTTAATTCTTGGTTAAGTGTTACCTGGAACCCCTCACAATAACACTTAGAATTCCTACTGATTTACCAATCAGGATTCAATTAATCATGGAATTAAGACTCTAGGCAACCGCTCTATATCACTAAATCCAGATTAATTTAATAACCTAATTATCCAAGTTAACCATATATTAAAGACCTTTAAAGTATGATTATCAATCTGATTACTGTTATGAATCTAATCAACCGATTTAAATTCATACAACTCATGGAATCAAAGTACCATTCAATCACATGAAGAAGGGGAGAAGCAGTAATTCAAATTAAATTAAATCAAACCCGGTTGAAGCACAGGAACTCTGGATTGTCAAGTTTGGCTCCTCTTGAATTGATTACAAACGAACTTAGCCTTCCATGGAAGACTTGAACACAAAGCAAAGGGGAAAAAAACGAACTCAGCAAAGGAGGCAACAACAGCTCAAGGAATTTCGCATCTCTTCTGATTGTGTATGATTTGCCTCAACAACTTGAGAATATATACTAGTTGGCTGCCTCCTCTAGGTTTCCTAATGGTTTCCTAATTACAAAATAAACCTAGTTTCCTAAATTATTAATGGTAAAAACATGATCAAGCCCTAGTGTCATGTGTGCTGGCCCAATAAGTAGATGTTGGCCCAAATAAACATGCTCTGGTCCAATAGGCAGACCTAAGGAAAGGAATGAGTCAATGCTGGGCGGAGCAGAAAATCTGGACTTCTTGCACGCGAATTTCAGTTGTCCAGACGTGAGAATCAGCTTCTGGGCTCTTCATATGAAATGTGGAATTTTCTGTCAGCTTTCCAACGAAACTAGAATCACATCAATCGGACATCTGTAGCAAAAGATATGGTGAAAAACGTAAGCAGTGCCAGAATTTAACAGTTAAGCAATTAAAATCTACAAGCACCAACAAGTCCAAATCTACAAAACATGTCTAAAAGCCATAAAAATCACTAGAAACACACACTAAAAGACTAAGTATAAGGGAAACAAATAGTATAAAATAATGTGTTATCACCCGGGACCCTGTTTCTTTACATCCTTATATCTGAATCGGATATTTTAGTTATGACTCACTTTATCTGAGACGGGACTGTTTCCTTGTGAGTCACTAAATCTACCCCGGGACCCTATTTCGGTTCATCCCTATATCTGAGTCAGATATTTTTCTTATGGTTTACTGTATCTGGTACGGTACTGTTTCTGGTGAGTCACTATAATTACCTCGGGACCCTGTTTAGGTTCATTATTGTCTCTGACTCGGATATTTTTCTCTTGAATCATTGTATCTGGGACGGGTTTGTTTCCTGTTAAGTCATTATATCTTCCCCTGGGACCCAATTTCGGTTCATCCCTGTTTCTGACTCGGATATTTTTCTTATGGTTCATTGTATCTGGGACGGGACTGTTTCCTGGTGAGTAATTATATTTGCCTCGGGACCCTGTTTCGGTTCAACACTGTTTCTGGCACGGATATTTTTCCTGGATCAATGTATTTGGCACAGGACTGTTTCCTGGTGAGTCATTATATCTGCCCCTAGAGCTTGTTTCGGTTCATCCCTGTTTCTGACTCGGATAATTTTCTCTTGGATCACTGTATTTGGGACGGGAGTATTTCCTGGTGAGTCACTATATCTACCCTGGGACGCTGTTTCGGTTAATCCCTGTTTCTGACTTAGATATTTTTCTTCTAGTTCACTATATCTGGGATGGGGCTGTTTCCTTGTGAGTCACTATATCTGCCCCGGGAGCCTATTACGGTTTATCCCTGTCTCTGTCTCGGATATTTTTCTTGTGGATCACTGTATCTGGGACGGGACTGTTTCCTGGTGAGTCACTATATCTGCCCCGGGACCCTCTTTCGGCTCATCCCTTTTTCTGACTCGGATATTTTTCTTATGGTTCACTGTATCAAGGATGGGAATGTTTCCTGGTGAGTCACTATATCTGCCCTGGGATCCTGTTTCGGTACATCCTTGTATCTGAGTCATATATTTTTGTTATGGCTCACTTTATCTTGGACGGGATGATTTTCCTTGAGAGTCATTAAATCTACTCCGGGACCCTGTTTCGGTTCATCTCTATATCTGAGTCAGATATTTTTCTTATGGTTCACTGTATCTGGGACGGGACTGTTTCCTGTTGAGTCACTATATTTACCTCGGGACCCTGTTTCTGTTCATTAATGCTTCTGGCTCGGATATTTTTCTTGTCAATCACTGTATTTAGGATGGCACTGTTTATTGGAGTGTCACTATATCTTCCCCTGGACCTTGTTTCGGTTCATCCCTGTTTCTGACTCGGATATTTTTCTCTTGGATCACTGTATCTGGGACGGGTCTGTTTCCAGTTGAGTCATTATATCTGCCCCGGGAGCCTGTTACGAATTATCCTTGTTTCTAACTCGGATATTTTTCTTGTCGATCACTGTATCTAGGACGGGACTGTTTCCTGGTGAGTCACTATATCTGCCCCGAGAACCTCTTTCGGTTCATCCCTTTTTCTGACTCGGATATTTTTCTTATGGTTCACTGTATCTGGGATGGGAAAGTTTCCTGTTGAGTCACTATATCTACCCCGGGACCCTGTTTCGGTACGTCCTTGTATCTGAGTCTGATATTTTTGTTACGACTCACTGTATCTGGGACGGGACTGTTTCCTTGTGAGTCACTAAATCTGCCCCGGGACACTGGTTCGGTTCATCCCTATATCTGAGTCAGATATTTTTCTTATGGTTCACTGTATCTGGGACGAGATTGTTTCCTGGTGAGTCACTATAATTACCTCGGGACCCTGTTTCACTTCATTACTGTTTCTGACTCAGATATTTTTCTCTTGGATCACTGTATCTGGGACGGGATTGTTTCTTGGTGAGTCATTATATCTGCCCCTAGACCTTGTTTGGGTTATCCCTGTTTTTGACTCAGATATTTTTCTTATTGTTCACTGTATCTGGGATAGGATTGTTTCCTGGTGAGTCACTATATCTGCCCCAGGACCCTGTTTCCGTTCATCTCAGTTTCTGTCTCGAATATTTTTCTTATGGTTCAGTAAATCTGGGAAGAAACTGTTTCCAGGTGAGTCATTATATCTGCCCCAGGACAATGTTTCGGTTCGTCCATGTTTGTGCCTCAGATATTTCTCTTATAGTTCTCTGTATCTGCGACGGGACTGTTTCCTTGTGAGTCACTATATCGTTCCCGGGACCTTGTTTCTGTTCATTCCTGTTTCTGACTGGGATATTTTTCTTATTGTTCATTGTATCTTGGACGGGACTGTTTCCTGGTAAGTCACTATATGTGGACCAGGACCCTGTTTCGGTTTATCCATGTTTCAAACTCGGATATTTTTCTTGTGCATCACTATATCTTGGACGGGACAGTTTTCTGGTACATCACTATATCTGCCCCGGGACCCTGTTTCGGTAAATCCTTGTAACTAAGTCGGATATTTTTGTTATGGCTTACTGTATCTGGGACGGGAGTGTTTCCTTGTGAGTCTTTAAATCTGCCCCGGGACTGTGTTTCGGTTCATCCCTATATCTGAGTCAGATATTTTTCTTATGTTTTACGGTATTTGGAATGGGACTGTTTCCTGGTGAGTCACTATATTTGCCTCGTGACCCTGTTTCGGATCAATACTGCTTCTGGATTGGATATTTTTCATGTGAATCACTGTATTTGGGACGACACTGTATCCTGGAGAGTTACTATATCTGCCTCTGGACCTTATTTCTGTTCATCCCTGTTTCTGGCTCGGATATTTTTCTCTTGGATCACTGTATCTAGGACGGAACTATTTCCTGGTGAGTCACTATATCTGCCCTGGGACCCTGTTTTAGTTCATCCCTATATCTGAGTCAAATATTTTTCTTATGGTTCACTATATCTGGGACGGGACTGTTTCCTGGTGAGTCACTATATTTACCTCAGGACCCTATTTCGGTTCATTACTGTTTCTGACCCGGATATCTTTCTCTTGGATCACTGTATCTGGGACGGGACTGTTTCCTGGTGAGTCACTATATTTTCCTCGGGACCCTATTTCGGTTCATTACTATTTCTGGCTCGGATATTTTTCTTGTCAATCACTGTATTTGGGATAACACTGTTTCCTGGAGAGTCACTATTTTTGCCCCTGGACCTTGTTTCGGTTCATCCCTGTTTCTGACTCGGATATTTTTCTCTTGGATCACTGTATCTAGGATGGGACTATTTCCTGGTGAGTCACTATATCTGCCCTGGGACCCTGTTTCGGTTAATCCCTGTTTCTGACTTAGATATTTTTATTCTGGTTCATTGTATCTAGGACGGGGCTGTTTCCTGGTGAGTCACTATATCTGCCCCGGGAGCCTGTTACGGTTCATCCCTGTCTCTGACTTGGATATTTTTCTTGTGGATCACTGTATCTGGGACGGGACTGTTTCCTGGTGATTCACTATATCTGCCCTGGGACCTTCTTTCGGTTCATTCCTTTTTTCTGACTCGGATATTTTTCTTATGGTTCACTGTATCTGGGATGGAAATGTTTCTTGGTGAGTCACTATATCTGCCTCGGGACCCTGTTTCGGTACATCCTTGTATCTGAGTCGGATAATTTTGTTATGGCTTACTGTATCTGGGACGGGACTGTTTCCTTGTGAGTCACTAAATCTGCCCCGGGACCCTGTTTCGGTTCATCCCTATATCTGAGTCAGATATTTTTCTTATGGTTCATTGTATTTGGGACGGGACTGTTTCCTGGTGAGTAACTATATTAACCTCGGGACCCTGTTTTGGTTCATTACTGTTTCTGACTGGCATATTTTTCTTGTGAATCACTGTATTTAGGACTGGACTGTTTCTTGGTGAATCACTATCTCTGCCCCTAGACCTTGTTTTGGTTCATCCCTGTTTCTGACTCGGATATTTTTCTCTTGGATCACTGTAACTGGGATAGGACTATTTCCTGTTGAGTCACTATATTTGCCCTGGGACCCTGTTCCGGTTAATCCCTGTTTCTGACTTAGATATTTTTCTTCTGGTTCACTAAATCTGGGACGGGACTATTTCCTGGTAAGTCACTATATTTCGACCGGGACCCTGTTTCGGTTCATCCATGTTTCAAACTCGGATATTTTTCTTGTGCTTCACTGTATCTTGGACGGGACAGTTTTCTGGCAAGTCACTATATATGCCCCGGGACCCTGTTTCGGTACATCCTTGTATCTAAGTAGGATATTTTTGTTATGGCTCACTATGTCAGGGACGGGACTGTTTCCTTCTGAGTCTCTAAATCTGCCAAGGGACCCTGTTTCGGTTCATCTCTATTTCTGACTCAGATACTTTTCTTACGGTTCACTGTATGTGGGACAGGACTGTATCCTACTGAGTCACTATATTTACCTCGGGACCCTGTTTCAGTTCATTACTATTTCTGACATGGATATTTTTCTCTTGGATCACTGTATCTGGGACGGTACTGTTTCCTGGTGAGTCATTATATCTTCCCCGGGAGCCTGTTACGGTTCATCCCTGTCTCTGACTCGGATAATTTCCTTTTGGATCACTGTATCTGGGACGGGACTGTTTCCTGGTGATTCACTATATCTGCCCCGAGACGTTCTTTCGGTTCAT
>QAOA01000533.1:223903-285535 GCA_003255065.1 Cercis canadensis
GAATTTACAATCCTACCTAAAGCATGAGAAACATGAAAAATCTTGTTAAGTATATACAACCATGCATGGTCCCTATATAAAAATTTAAAAGAAAGTGAATAATCATATACTACAAATCTAAGTCTATAACAGTCATGCTTAAGCTCATCCTTACAAAATACACTAGTGTCATGCAACATGTTGTTCATGCAAGGCTCAAGATGACACTTAGATTCTTGCAAAGAATTGGCAAATAGCAACATCTCTTGCTCCCCATTCGAAAAATAGCTTGTTCTATGGTTGACTTGGACAGCCCATGTATTACCTGCACTTATTCCACCAACATCAAAATATTCACTTGCAACTAAGGTTCTAACATGATCTATACCTAGTGCTCTAGCATGTGAAGAAGTAAGAAGCATGAAATCACCTAACCCTTTAATATTAGTGCTTAAATCATCACATGCATGCACCATAACTACAAGCTTAGGGTCATGTTGGAACAACTTTTTAGCAAGCTCACAATTAAAATCAAGTTGTGTTAAAGTAGGAAAGAGTGTAAAATTGACCGTAGGACCCTTGTCAGGTTCATTTTGGGTTGTCTCTTGAGAGTCTTCTTCAAAATCTATAGAATGAGATTCAGCAGAATCTCCAGAATTATCATCTCTCAAGAATGCAGAAATCTCAGCACATACAGCACATGGTATTTCACCATCACAATTAGCACATGATTGTCACTGCACAAAATCATCAAAACCAACACAATTAGAAAAATTAGCACCTAACTCATTGTAGACCTCTTCGACTAAATCTTCCACTGTTTTCTTGGACTGAGTGGCTCTCTCGGATTCTAGGGTCACTGAATCAGGGACAACTTTCTCTACTGTCTGTGGCTTGTTTGTAGGTTGAGGTTCCATTGGTTCTGGCATAGAATTTTCAGTTGGTTCTAGAATTGTCAGTGAAGGGATTTTTTTAGAACTTTGAGGCAGCAGTTGACTCACTGAGGATACCAATTGTTCAACCTGAGCCTCTAAATTTTGCATGGTGACCTTTGTCCTCTGTTGGAACTGAATGGTATGAGTGGCCAATTGCTTTCTCTGTCCTCTGTTGGAACTGAATGGTATGAGTGGCCAATTGCTTCTCCAAGTCCTCAATTGAAGGTTCATGTTCTATGCATGTTAAACTTGGTTGTTGCATAGGCTGCTCTAATGGTTGCCAATACTGCTGTGGTGGGGCTGTATTGTCATATATCAAATTGGTATGATCTCTCCAATCAAGGTTATAAGCATTGAAGTATGGATCATATATAGGCTGCTGCCATGCAGCTACAAAAGGATCTTGAAATCCATAATCATCATCCGGAAATGTAGGGCATGCATTGGTAGGATGAGAGGTGCTAGGACAAATGCCACAAAATTGGACTGGTTGTTGATGTTGGGCCATTATGAACTGTCTCACCAATGAGGATAATTCATCAATGCTATGCTTCATCCTCAATTAATCAGCAAGTGATGCAACAACCTTTTTCACTCTTATAGTAGAATGAGAACCTAACATGAATAAAAAGATAACAAAACACCAAAATACACAAGGACAAAAGAAACAATAAAACAGTGAAAGGAAATAACTAAAATCAAAGCACACCAAATGCACTAAACAAAAGCAAAAAAGACACTAAAATAACACTAGTTTACCCATCTAAACATTTTTAAAAAAATTTCTACTACCACAGGATGAAAGCCAAATGAAAATGAAACTCAAAAATCAAATAAAACATTTTAAAAAATTGAAAAATTGGTCAAAACGATGGAATTCAGCTTAAAAATGAAGACCTCATTGTATAGCAATGACTATTGATTTTTAGCTCGTTTTCCTTCAACTGACCAAGTTTCAAGTCAATCGGAGTACAAAAATTTGGCCAAAACAGTACACGCGAAAACTACTAAATCAAATCGAAGCAAGGGAAAAACAAAGGAAAACTGGCACCAAGGCACCAGAATTCACACAATAGAACCCTAAAACAGCAAAGGAAACAAAACAACAAGAAAAAAAAAAAATAATCACAGACCTTACACAATATAGAAATTTTACCAAAAAGTGAACTAAGATAGCAAAGGGGACAGAATAGCAGCAAAGGAGACAAAACAAGGGCAATAATAGCACAAAGTTCAGCTCACAGTGCTTCTCACAAAGCAATTTCTCTGTCCACTAATTTGCAGCTCAATCCCAGTTGGTCAGAATCAAAAACAAGACAGAAACAGAAACACTAACCAGAGAAAGACAACCTAAACAAAACAGGAAAACAAAATAGGAAAACAAGTAGAACAAGGGGAAAACGAAGGAAGAACAATTGCTAGAAACAATAACAGTAAGCAAGCAAAATAGTAATAAAAGAGTTCTAAGAAGATTAATTTGTTAGGTGAAATCCCCGGCAACGGCGCCAAAATTTTGACGGGTGCCGAACCGTACAAAATTAAACTACTAATTGCAACTAAATTGTAGTATAGGATGCAACCAGTGTCGTCTCCCAAGGATTCACCAGAACAACTAATCTTTTAAGAACTTAAGCAAGAACAGAATAAGGGGGGGTTTTGTGTTGAATGCAATATACTAAGAATTAAGAAAGCAGTAAATTGAATTTATCAAATAAGAGAAAACGCAATCAACTCAAGCAGGCAACCAAACTCTAATCCATCCTTGTTCACTAAAGATAACCTAGATCTGATTTAATTCTTGGTTAAGTGTTACCTGGAACCCCTAACAATAACACTTAGAATTCCTACTGATTTACCAATCAGGATTCAATTAATCATGGAATTAAGACTCTAGGCAACCGCTCTATATCACTAAATCCAGATTAATTTAATAACCGAATTATCCAAGTTAACCATATATTAAAGACCTTTAAAGTATGATTATCAATCTGATTACTGTTATGAATCTAATCAACCGATTTAAATTCATACAACTCATGGAATCAAAGTACCATTCAATCACATGAAGAAGGGGAGAAGCAGTAATTCAAATTAAATTAAATCAAACCCGGTTGAAGCACAGGAACTCTGGATTGTCAAGTTTGGCTCCTCTTGAATTGATTACAAACGAACTTAGCCTTCCATGGAAGACTTGAACACAAAGCAAAGGGGAAAAACGAACTAAGCAAAGGAGGCAGCAGCAGCTCAAGGAATTTCGTATCTCTTCTGATTGTGTATATTTGCCTCAACAACTTGAGAATATATACTAGCTGGCTGCCTCCTCTAGGTTTCCTAATGGTTTCCTAATTACAAAATAAACCTAGTTTCCTAAATTATTAATGGTAAAAACATGATCAAGCCCTAGTGTCATGTGTGCTGGCCCAAAAACAGATGTTGGCCCAAATAAACATGCTCTGGTCCAATAGGCAGCCCTAAGGAAAGGAATCAGTCAATGCTGGGCGGAGTGCTGGGCGGAGCAGAAAATCTGGACTGCTTGCACGTGAATTTCAGTTGTCCATACGTGAGAATCAGCTTCTGGGCTCTTCATATGAAATGTGGCATTTTCTGTCAGCTTTCCAACAAAACTGGAATCACATCAATCTAACATATATAGCAAAAGATATGGTGAAAAACGTAAGCAGTGCCAGAATTTAACAGTTAAGCAATTAAAATCTACAAGCACCAACAAGTCCAAATCTACAAAACATGTCTAAAAGCCATAAAAATCAATAGAAACACACACTAAAAGACTAAGTATAAGAGAAACAAATAGTATAAAATAATGCGTTATCACTGGGCCAGATATAGTGACACACCAGGAAACTGTCTAGCCCCAGATTACAAATAGTATAAAATAATGTGTTATCAAATTCCCCCACACTTAGCCTTTTGCACTCCTGGGCAAAATCACAAGAAACAAACTAACTAGAATAAGAAAAACAGCTCTCCAATCAAATCAAGAATGCAAAGATTAAGGTAAGAAAACAATTCGAACTTAAAGAATAGCAACACTCATGGAACAATATCTCTTGACAACTAAAGAACAAAAAAACATGGCAATTTTATTTAATAGGAATGAGTCAAAGTAGATAGCCTCTCACAAGATAAATAAATGCTCTCAATTCTCTCAAGTGTCTAAGGTAAGTATTTCTCTCCCATCATCCTATCAAAATCACACTACCATAAGCTTGTTCACTTTCTCAATCTCCACTACCTATGTCACATGCATAACACAAATCAAAAGGACTTTTAAAGGGTTGCAATGGGAAAAGGTAAAAGGATGTTAATAATATGGAAAAATGGCTAAAACACCCAAGGAATCACAAAGAGCATTTTAAAGGGTTGTAATGGGGAAAGGTAAAAGGATGTCAATAATACGGAAAAATGGCTAAAGCACCCAAGGAATCACAAAGAGCATCTAATTATGGAGAATTTCAAGTACTTTATGCATCTTGACTTTGGGCTTCAACTCATTTTTTTTTTCTTTTCCCAAAACAACTTTATTCTTTTGTTGCTGCTGTATTTTTTTTTTTTTTTTTTTTTTTTGAAACATAACACTTAACAATTTCAACCACAACCAATCAGCCACAACTTGATGCTTTGTTTTTGTAAGAGTTTACTCCTTTTTTATTCAATGCAATGCTCTGCAATTCCTAAGGGTTGGGTAGGACATGGTTTTACACTTAGGCTTGCAATGAGCTACACATGAAAGAAAAGATCAATAGGCACAAAAAGGGGAAATCAAAGGATAACATCAAGGTTAGCTATTTGGTCAATTAGCTTCTTAAAGAAAGGAATGCCTTAATCACTTCTATGCATGCATGTGCAAATGTAACCTCAACTAAGAAACAGAACAAGTTCTAGAGCGTCAAAATGATAGATGAAAACACACAAGAAAGAATCATGACATATGGCTCAAATCCTCACAGCTTATAAGACTACTAAGAATTAACTTATCCAAATCAAATTTTGTTGCCATATCACTTAAATCCAAGAAGCAAGATAATTGTCCACTCATGTTACAGCACTTAAGAATCAAAATTGCTTCAAACCACTCTATTCATAACTCTTAAATTGATTGGAAAGAACTAAAAAAAAATTTAAAAACACATAAAACAGAAAATTAAGCCTAAAACAGAAAACATAACACTAAAAATCTAAACTGAAAACAGAAAACAGTAAAAACCGCAAGTAAAGTAAAGTAAAATAGGAAAACAGAAAGCATAAAAACACACACAACAAGCTAATCCCTCCCCCACACTTAAATTTTTGCAGTGTCCTCAATGCAAAGCACAAAGCAAACAGTAAAAGCAAGCAAGGCACTAAAAATAAAAGAGAAAGGGAAAGAAAACAGCTTGTGGGTTTAAGTCTCATAAAGGGCAACAGACAAGTGCACCTCCTCCACCACTTGCTCTTGAAAACCCTCATAGAAAGGTTTCAGCCGATGTCCGTTCACTGGGAAGGTCTGGTTGGTTGCCTCGTTCTTGATCTTAATTGCACCATAAGGAAAGACATGAGTCACCACAAAAGGACCCATCCATCGAGAACGAAGCTTGCCAGGCATTAGCTTGAGATGAGAGTTGTAGAGTAGCACTTTCTGACCAATGTAGAACTTTTTCCTCACCAACATCTTGTCATGGACAACCTTGGTCTTTTCTTTGTAGATTTTGGAATTCTCATAAGCCGCCAACCGGATTTCATCAAGTTCCTGCAGGTGGAGTTTCCTCTGTGATCCGGCTTGGGCTAAATCAAGATTACATTGCTTCACAGCCCAGTACGCCTTATGCTCGATCTCTACTGGAAGGTGACATGCCTTGCCAAAGACTAGCCTGTAAGGGGACATGCCTATAGGGGTCTTGTAGGCAGTCCGATAGGCCCACAATGCATCATCCAAACGCAGGCTCCAGTCCTTTCTGTTGGGCTGGACAGTCTTCTCTAAAATTTGCTTGATCTCCCTATTTGACACCTCTGCTTGCCCATTGGTCTGTGGATGGTAAGGGGTTGACACCTTGTGCACCACACCATACTTTCTCAACAAAGCAGCCATGTGCCTATTGCAGAAGTGAGAACCTTGGTCACTGATGATGGCTCTTGGAACGCCGAACCTGCAAAAAATGTGAGTCCTGACAAAATCTAAAACAACACGAGAATCATCAGTCAGGGTGGCCTTGGCCTCTACCCATTTAGAAACATAGTCCACAGCTAAAAGAATATACACAAAACCAAAAGAAGTAGGGAAAGGACCCATGAAATCGATGCCCTAAACATCAAATATCTCACAAAACAGCAAAGGCTGTTGAGGCATCTCATTCCTACGAGAAATATTACCTGTCCGTTGGCATTGGGCAAAATTCTTACAAAAGTTGTACGCATCATGAAATAGGGTAGGCCAGTAGAGTCCAGAATCTAAAACTTTACGAGCAGTGCGCTGAGGTCCAAAATGACCACCACATGCAGAAGTATGACAGAACTGTAACACAGACTCAGACTCATGTCCAGGCACACACCTCCTAATTACTTGGTCACTACAGAGTCTCCACAAGTAGGGGTCATCCCACACATAATGTTTGGATTCACTTTTAAGCTTATCTACTTGATGCTTCTTAAAATAAACAGGTAACTCAGTAGCAACTAAGTAGTTTACCAGGTCAGCATACCAAGGATCTGTACCTTGCAGCTGATAAAGCTGCTCATCCGGGAAGGTTTCTCTGATGGGAAGGTTGTCCAAAGTCAGTGGTATCCGACTCAGGTGATCTGCTACCAAGTTCTCGGCTCCACTCTTGTCTCTGATCTCAAGGTCGAATTCTTGCAAGAGCAGCATCCACCTAATGAGCCTAGGCTTCGCATCCGGCTTCTTGAGCAAGTACTTTAAAGCTGCATGATCAGAGAAAGCAATGACTTTAGAATTAAGCAAATATGAACGGAATTTATCTAAAGCAAACACAATTGCAAGGAGCTCTTTCTCAGTAGTGGTGTAATTTGCTTGGGCAGCATCCAAAGTGCGAGAGGCATAAGAAATCACGTGGGACAGCTTGTCCACTCGCTGTGCAAGGACAGCTCCTACTGCAAAGTTTGATGCATCGCACATAAGCTCAAAGGGAAACTCCCAGTTAGGTGGCTGCATGATGGGAGGGGAGGTAAGGCTCTGCTTCAGCTGATCAAAGGCTACTCTGCACTGCTTATCAAAGTCGAAATCCACTTCTTTCTGGAGAAGCTTAGACAATGGCAAGGCAATCTTGCTGAAGTCCTGGATGAATCGCCTGTAAAACCCTGCATGACCAAGAAAGGAACGCACTTCCCGCACACAAGTGGGGTAAGGTAAGGAGGCAATAACATCTATCTTAGCCTTATCTACTTCAATGCCTTTGCTAGAAATTACATGCCCTAAAACTATGCCTTGTTCGACCATGAAGTGACATTTCTCAAAATTAAGAACAAGGTTAGTCTCAATGCATCTATCAAGTACCCTAGCAAGGCTATCTAAACATGCATCAAAAGAGGAGCCATATACAGTAAAGTCATCCATGAATACCTCCATGCAGTGTTCTAAAAAATCAGAAAATATGCTCACCATACACCGCTGGAATGTACCATGGGCATTACACAGGCCGAAAGGCATCCTCCTATATGCAAATGTGCCGAATGGACAGGTGAAAGTCGTCTTCTCCTGATCCTCTGGGGCTATGTGAATCTGGAAGTAGCCTGAGAAGCCATCCAGGAAGCAGTAATGGGACTTCCCTGCCAGTCTCTCTAACATCTGATCAATAAAGGGTAGAGGGAAGTGATCCTTCCTTGTCGCCTGGTTGAGTCTTCTATAATCGATGCAGACGCGCCAGCTGTTCTGCAGTCTGGTGGGGATCAACTCATTCTTCTCATTGGCTACCACAGTTATGCCACTCTTCTTTGGAACCACTTGAATTGGACTCACCCATTTGCTATCTGAGATGGGGTAGATAATGCCAGCTGACAACAGCTTGCTCACTTCTTTCTTGACTACATCCAGAATCAACGGGTTAAGTCGCCGTTGGGGCTGCCTCACTGGTTTAGCTTCTTCCCCTAATAAAATCCTATGCATGCAGGTGGAGGGGCTAATGCCAGGAATGTCTGCAAGTGTCCATCCAATGGCTGTCTTCCGCTGCTTCAGAATCCGCAACAACCTCTCTTCTTGTTCAGGTTGCAGATTGTTGGCTATGATGACAGGCAGCTTTTCTTCTGCTTCTAGGAAAGCATACTTGAGATGGTCAGGTAACGGTTTCAGCTCAAGAATAGGTGGTTGCTGCACAGAGGGAACTAGCTTGGTTGGAGAAACCAAGTCTGCTGTGTGAAGCTCAGAAACACCTGCAAGCTCTGCACTATGCTCCAAAACAGTCTCATCATATCCCATATATGCAGAAATTTCAGAACAGGCAGCACAACTCCCATCACAATTAGTACATGCAGGGCAATCTAAAGTATCTAGCAAGCCTACTATATCAGGAAATTCAGCTACCAATTCAGCATGCACATCATCAACTAGCAGGTCTATGACATCTATTTGGAACACTGAATGCTCTTCTAGAGGGTGTTTCATGGCATCACTTAAATTAAAATGAATGACAGTGTCACCAAATTCCATGGACAGGGTACCAGCATGCACATCAATTATGGTCTTAGCAGTTTTAAGGAAGGGTCTACCTAAGATCAAAGGGGCATGTCTAGATGTAGACTCATCCTCCATATTTAACACATAAAAATCTGCTGGAAATATTAAATCATTTACCCTAACCAAAACATCCTCAAGAAGGCCTGCAGGATAGGCTATGCTTCTATTAGCAAGCTGAATGACTACTCCAGTGGGCTTCAGTTCTCCAATCTGCAGTGATGAATAGATGGACTTGGGCATCACGTTGATGGAAGCACCCAGATCTAGCATGGCATTTGTAAACTGCTTGTCTCCAATAGTGCAAGGAATGGTGAAAGTTCCAGGATCAGTGCACTTTGATGGTAAGTTAGGCTGGATCATTGCTGACACGTTTCTGCTCATTCTCACTTTCTCATTGCCTTTCAGTCTTCTCTTGTGGGTACACAAATCCTTCAGAAACCTTACATACTTGGAAATCTGTTTAATTGCTTCTAGAAGAGGTATATTGACTTCTACCTTCCTGAAAGTATCCATGATCTCTTTATCTAGCTCATGCTCAGCAATTTTCTTGGACTGNTCATGCTCAGCAATTTTCTTAGACTGTGTAATTCTGTTTGGAAAGGGGAGAGGAATACTGGGGGTAGAGCTCTCTGCCTAATCCTGAAGGTGGATTGGCTGCTGTTTTGGAATAGCTTTAGGGGCTACAGGGTCTGAATTTTTTTCTTGAACAAAATTTTGAACCGTAGAAGGCAGGCTAGGTTCTGGAGCATTCACTTCTTTACCACTGCGCAGGGTTATGGCACTCACATTGCCTCTTGGATTGGTGACTGTCTGAGAAGGTAAACTGCCAGAACCTTGAGACTTCATCTCACTAATGGTGCTTGCAAGTTGACCTATCTGAGTCTCCAAGCTCTGAATGCTAGTCTCAGTCCTCTGTTGGAATTGGATGTTGCTACTTGCCAATTGCTTCACTAAGTCTTCCAGGCTCGGTTCTGGCTTGTTAGCTTGCTGCATAGGCTGCTTCATTGGTGCTTGGTACTGCTGGTTGCTTGAACTTGCATTGTACCTAGGCTGTTGTGGGTGGTATGTTTGTTGTTGCTGCTGCTGGTAAGGTTGGCCAGAATTTCCTCCATAAGCATAAAAGCTTAATGAAAATGAAACTCAAAAACCAAATAAATTTTTTTTAAAAATTAGAAAAGTGGTCAAAACGATGGAATTTGGCTTAAAAACGAAGATCTCATTGCATAACAATGACTATTGATTTTTAGCTTGTTTTCCTTCAACTGACTAAGTTTAAGGTCAATCAGAGCACAAAAATTTGGCCAGAACAGTACACGCAAAAATCACTAAATCAAACCAAAGCAAGGGGAAAACAAAGGAAAATTGGCACCAAGGCACTAGAATTCACACAATAGAACCCTAAAACATCAAAGGAAACAAAACAAGAAGAAAAAACTATCACTACAATGCTCAGAAAGTATAAAAAGTTTTGCCAAATAGTGAACAAAGATGGCAAAGGAGACGAAATAATGGCAAGGGAGGCTAAACAAGGCCAATAACAGCACAAAGTTCACCTCACAATGCTTCTCACAATGCAATTCCTTAGTCCACCAATTTGTAGCTCAATCCCAGTTGGTCAGAATCAAAAACAAGACAGAAATAGAAACACTAAACAGGAAAAAAAAAACTTAAACAGATAAGGAAAACAAAATAGGAAAACAAGTAGAACAAGGGGAAAAACAATGAAGAACAATACTAGAAACAAGAACAGTAATCAATCAAAACAATAACAAAAGAGTCCTAAGAAGATTAATATGTTAGATGAATTCCCCGGCAACGGCGCCAAAATTTTGACAGGTGCCAAACCGTACAAAATTAAACTACTAATTGCAACTAAATTGTAGTATAGGATGCAACCAGTGTCACCTCCCAAGGATTCACTAGAACAACTAATCTTTTAAGAACTTAAGCAAGAACAGAATAAAGGGGGGGGGGGGTTTGTGTTAAATGCAATATACTAAGAATTAAGAAAGCAGTAAACTGAATTTATCAAATAAGAGAAAATGCAATCAACTCAAGCAGGCAACCAAACTCTAATCCATCCTTGTTCACTAAAGATAACCTAGATCTGATTTAATTCTTGGTTAAGTGTTACCTGGAACCCCTAACAATAACACTTAAAATTCCTACTGATTTATCAATCAGGATTCAATTAATCATGGAATTAAGACTCTAGGCAACCGCTCTATATCACTAAGTCTAGATTAATTTAATAACCGAATTATCCAAGTTAACCATATATCAAAGACCCTTAAAGTATGATTATCAATCTAATTACTGTTATGAATCTAATCAACCAATTTAAATTCATACAACTCATGCAATCAAAGTACCATTCAATCAAATGAAGAAAGGGAGAAGCAGTAATTCAAATTAAATTAAATCAAACCAATTATCCAAGTTAACCATATATTAAAGACCTTTAAGGTATGATTATCAATCTGATTACTGTTATGAATCTAATCAACCGATTTAAATTCATACAACTCATGCAATCAAAGTACCATTCAATCACATGAAGAAGGGGAGAAGCAGTAATTCAAATTAAATTAAATCAAACCCGGTTGAAGCATAAGAACTCTGGATTGTCAAGTTTGGCTCCTCTTGAATTGATTACAAACGAACTTAGCCCTCCATTGAAGGCTTAAACATAAGGCAAAAGTAGAAAAACGAACTCAGAAAATAGGAGGTAGTAGTAGCTCAAGGAATTTCGTATCTCTCTAGTTGTGTATGGTTTGCCTCAACAACTTGAGGATATATACTAGTTGGCTGCCTCCTCTAGGTTTCCTAATGGTTTCCTAATTACAAAATAAACCTAGTTTCCTAAATTATTAATGGTAAAAAACATGATCAAACCCTACTGTCATGTGTGCTGGCCCAATAAGTAGATGTTGGCCCAAATAAACATGTTCTGGTCCAATAGGCAGCCTTAAGGAAAGGAATCAGTCAATGCTGGGCGGAGCAGAAAATCTGGACATGATCAAGCCCTAGTGTCATGTGTGATGGCCCAAAAAGCAGATGTTGGCCCAAATAAACATGCTCTAGTCCAATAAGCAGCCCTAAGGAAAGGAATCAGTCAATGCTGGGCGGAGTGCTGGGCGGAGCAGAAAATCTGAACTGCTTGCACGCAAATTTCAGTTATCCAGACGTGAGAATCAGCTTCTGGGATCTTCATATGAAATTTGGAATTTTCTGTTATCTTTCCAACGAAACTGGAATCACATCAATCGGAAATTTGTAGCAAAAGATATGGTAAAAAACGTAAGCAGTGCCAGAATTTAACAGTTAAGCAATTAAAATCTACAAGCACCAACAAGTCCAAATCTACAAAACATGTTTAAAAGCCATAAAAATCCCTAGAAACACACACTAAAAGACTAAGTATAAGGGAAACAAATAGTATAAAATAATGTGTTATCAAATTCTCCCACACTTAGCTTTTTGCACTCCTGGGCAAAATCACAAGAAACAAACTAACTAGAATAAGAAAAACAGCTCTCCAATCAAATCAAGAATGCAAAGATTAAGGTAAGAAAACAATTCAAACTTAAAGAATAGCAACACTCATGGAACAATATCTCTTGACAACTAAAGAACAAAAAACATGGCAATTTTATTTAATAAGAATAAGTCAAAGTAGATAGCCTCTCACAAGATAAATAAATGCTCTCAATTCTGTCAAGTGTCTAAGGTAAGTATTTCTCTCCCGTCATCCTATCAAAATCACACTACCATAACTTGTTCACTTTCTCAATCTCCACTACCTATGTCACATGCATAACACAAATCAAAAGGACTTTTAAAGGGTTGTAATGGGGAAAGGTAAAAGGATGTCAATAATATGGAACAAAAAATGGCTAAAGCACCCAAGGAATCACAAAGAGCATCTATTTATGGAGAAATTCAAGTACTTTATGCATCTTGACTTTGGGCTTCAACTCATTTTTTCCTTTTCCCAAAATAACTTTATTCTCTTGTTGCTACTGTATTTTTTTTTTTCTCATCATTTTTTTTGAAGCATAACACTAAACAATTTCAGCCACAACCAATCAATTTCTGTCAGCTTTCCAACGAAACTAGAATCATATCAATCGGACATCTGTAGCAAAAGATATGGTAAAAAACGTAAGTAGTGCCAGAATTTAACAATTAAACAATTAAAATCTACAAGCACCAACAAGCCCAAATCTACAAAACATATCTAAAAGCCATAAAAATCATTAGAAACACACACTAAAAGACTAAGTATAAGGGAAACAAATAGTATAAAATAATGTGTTATCAAATTCCCCCACACTTAGCTTTTTGCACTCCTGGGCAAAATCACAAGAAACAAACTAACTAGAATAAGAAAAACAGCTCTCCAATCAAATCAAGAATGCAAAGATTAAGGTAAGAAAACAATTCAAACTTAAAGAATAGCAACACTCATGGAACAATATCTCTTGACAACTAAAGAACAAAAAAAAATGGCAATTTTATTTAATAGGAATGAGTCAAAGTAGATAGCCTCTCACAAGATAAATAAATGCTCTCAATTCTCTCAAGTGTCTAAGGTAAGTATTTCTCTCCCATCATCCTATCAAAATCACACTACCATAAGCTTGTTCACTTTCTCAATCTCCACTACCTATGTCACATGCATAACACAAATCAAAAGGACTTTTAAAGGGTTGTAATGGGGAAAGGTAAAAGGATGTCAATAATATGGAAAAATGGCTAAAGCACCCAAGGAATCACAAAGAGCATCTAATTATGGAAAATTTCAAGTACTTTATGCATCTTGACTTTGGGCTTTAACTCATTTTTTTCTTTTCCCAAAAAAACTTTATTCTCTTGTTGCTGCTGTATTTTTTTTCATTTTTCATTTTTTTTTGAAGCATAACACTTAACAATTTCAGCCACAACCAATCAGCCACAACTTGATGATTTGTTTTTGTAAGAATTTACTCCTTTTTTATTCAATACAATGCTCTGCAATTTCTAAGGGTTTGGTAGGACATGATTTTACACTTAGGCTTGCAATGAGCTACACATGAAAGAAAGGATCATTAGGCTCAAAAAGGGGTAATCAAAGGATAAAATCAAGGTTAGCTATTTGGTCTAGTAGCTTCTCAAAGAAAGGAATGCCTTAATCACTTTTATGCATGCATGTGCAAATGTAATCTCAACTAAGAAACAGAACAAGTTCTAGAGTATCAAATTGATAGATGAAAACACATAAGAAAGAATCATGACATATGGCTCAAATCCTCACAGCTTATAAGACTACCAAGAATCAACTCATCCAAATCAAATTTTGTTGCCATATCACTTAAATCTAAGAAGCAAGATAATTGTCCACTCATGTTGTAGCACTTTAGAATCAAAATTGCTTCAAACTATTCTCTTCACAACTCTTAAATTAATTGGAAAGAACTAGAAAATTCTAAAAATAAAACAAAAAATAGCAAACCTAAAAGAAAACATAAACCATAAAAATAGCACAGTAGGCTAATCCCTCCCCCACACTTAAATTTTTACAGTGTCCTCAATGTAAAAGCTTAACAATTATCACCAATCAAAAAGGACAAGTAAAATAAAAGAGAGAGAAGAAACATCCTTATCAAGTGAGGAAAATAGCTTCGTGCACGAATCGAATTCCTTTATCAGTTAGCAACCAAGTTCCTTCCTTTATTTGCAACAAGCAAAGCAAGATACCTGGGTCAAAGACCATTCTCACAAAGCCCTTAAAAGACAAAACAAAGCTAAAAATCTTATAAATAACATGAAAGCATAAAAATATATAAGGGCATAAAAGAAATAATGAAGCAAGCAATGTAAAACTAGAAGCAACTAAACTTAGCCCTTGACTTAAAAATTCAGCAAAGCAAGCATTCAAAAGATCACCAATGGAAATGTGCAGTAAAGAGTTTACAATCCTACCTAAAGCATGAGAAATATGAAAATGAAAAACTTTGTTCGTTATAGATAGCCAACCATAGATTCCAAAAATAAATCTAAAAGAAGGCAAATTATCATGCCCTACAAATTTAAGCCTATAACAACCACCCTTAAGCTCATCCTTACAAAATACACTAGTGTCATACAACATGTTGTTCATGCAAGGCTCAAGATGACACTTAGATTCTTGCAAAGAATTGGCAAATAGCAACATCTCTTGCTCCCCATTTGAAGAATAGCTTGGTCTATGGTTGGTTTGGACAGCCCATGTATTACCTGCACTTATTCCACCAACATCAAAATATTCACTTGCAACTAAGGTTCTAACATGATCTATACCTAGTGCTCTAGCATGTGAAGAAGTAAGAAGCATGAAATCACCTAACCCTTTAATATTAGTGCTTAAATCATCACATGCATGCACCATAACTACAAGCTTAGGGTCATGTTGGAACAACTTTTTAGCAAGCTCACAATTAAAATCAAGTTGTGTTAAAGTAGGAAATAGTGTAGAATTGACCGTAGGACCCTTGTCAGGTTCATTTTGGGTTGTCTCTTGAGAGTCTTCTTCAAAATCTATAGAATGAGATTCAGCAGAATCTCCAGAATTATCATCTCTCAAGAATGCAGAAATCTCAGCACATACAGCACATGGTATTTCACCATCACAATCAGCACATGATTGGCACTGCACAGAATCATCAAAACCAACACAATTAGAAAAATTAGCACCTAACTCATTGTAGACCTCTTCAACTAAATCCTCCGCTGTTTTCTTGGACTGAGTGGCTCTCTCGGATTCTGGGGTCACTGAATCAGGGACAGCTTTCTCTACTATCTGTGGCTTGTTTGTAGGTTGAGGTTCCATTAGTTTTGGCATAGAATTTTCAGTTGGTTCTAGAATTGTCTGTGAAGGGATTTTTTTAGAACCTTGAGGCAGCAGTTGACTCACTGAGGATACCAATTGTTCAACCTGAGTCTCTAAATTTTGTATGGTGGCCTCTGTCCTCTGTTGGAACTAAATGGTATGAGTGGCCAATTGCTTCACCAAGTCCTCAATTGAAGGTTCATGCTCTATGCATGTTAAACTTGGTTGTTGCATAGGCTGCTCTAATGGTTGCCAATACTGTTGTGGTGAGGCTGTATTGTCATATATCAAATTGGTATGATCTCTCCAATCAAGGTTATAGGCATTGAAGTATGGATCATATATAGGCTGCTGCCATGCAGCTACAAAAGGATCTTGAAATCCATAATCATCATCCGGAAATGTAGGGCATGCATTGGTAGGATGAGAGGTGCTAGGACAAATGCCACAAAATTGGACTGGTTGTTGATTTTGGGCCATTGTGAACTGTCTCACCAATGAGGATAATTCATCAATGCTATGCTTCATCCTCTATTGATCAGCAAGTGATACAACAACCTTTTTCACTCTTATAGTAGAATGAGAACCTAACATGAATAAAAAGATAACAAAACACCAAAATACACAAGGACAAAAGAAACAATAAAACAGTGAAAGGAAATAACTAAAATCAAAACACACCAAATGCACTAAACAAAAGCAAAAAGACACCAAAATAACACTAGTTGACCCATCTAAACATTTTAAAAAAAATTTCTACCACCACAGGATGAAAGCTAAATGAAAATGAAACTCAAAAATCAAATAAAAATTTTTAAAAAATTGAAAAAGTGGTCAAAACGATGGAATTCGGCTTAAAAATGAAGACCACATTGTAATACAATGACTATTGATTTTTAGCTCGTTTTCCTTCAACTGACCAAGTTTCAGGTCAATCGGAGTACAAAAATTTGGCCAAAACAGTACACGCGAAAACTACTAAATCAAATCGAAGCAAGGGGAAAACAAAGGAAAACTGGCACCAAGGCACCAGAATTCACACAATAGAACCCTAAAATAGCAAAGGAAACAAAACAACAAGAAAAAAAACTATTACCACAATGCTCACACAATATAAAAATTTGGCCGAAAGTGGACGAAGATAGCAAAGGAGACAAAATAACGGCAAAGAAAATAAAACAAGGGCAATAATAGCACAAAGTTCAGCTCATAGTGCTTCTCACAATGCAATTTCCTTGTCCACAATTTTGCAGCTCAATCTTAGTTGGTGAGAATTGAAAACAACACAGAACAGAAACACTAAACATGGAAAGAAAACCTAAACAAATAAGGAAAACAAAATAGGAAAACAAGTAGAACAGGAGGAGAATGATGAAGAACAATGACTAGAAACAAGAACAATAAGCAAATAAAACAATAACAAAAAAGTCCTAAGAAGATTAATATGTTAGGTAAAATCCCCGGTAACGGCGCCAAAATTTTGACGGGTGCCGAACCGTACAAAATTAAACTACTAATTACAACTAAATTGTAGTATAGGATGCAACCAGTGTCGTCTCCCAAGGATTTACCAGAACAACTAATCTTTTAAGAACTTAAGCAAGAACAGAATAAGGGGGGTTTTGTGTTGAATGCAATATACTAAGAATTAAGAAAGCAGTAAATTGAATTTATCAAATAGGAGAAAACGCAATCAACTCAAGTAGGCAACCAAACTCTAATCCATCCTTGTTCACTAAAGATAACCTAGATCTGATTTAATTCTTGGTTAAGTGTTACCTGGAACCCCTAACAATAACACTTAGAATTCCTACTGATTTACCAATCAGGATTCAATTAATCATGGAATTAAGACTCTAGGCAACCGCTCTATATCACTAAATCCAGATTAATTTAATAACCGAATTATCCAAGTTAACCATATATTAAAGACCTTTAAAGTATGATTATCAATCTGATTACTGTTATGAATCTAATCAACCGATTTAAATTCATACAACTCATGGAATCAAAGTACCATTCAATCACATGAAGAATGGGAGAAGCAGTAATTCAAATTAAATTAAATCAAACCCGGTTGAAGCACAGGAACTCTGGATTGTCAAGTTTGGTTTCTCTTGAATTGATTACAAACGAACTTAGCCTTCCATGGAAGACTTGAACACAAAGCAAAGGGGAAAAACGAACTCAGCAAAGGAGGCAGCAGCAGCTCAAGGAATTTCGTATCTCTCTGGTTGTGTATATTTGCCTCAACAACTTGAGAATATATACTAGCTGGCTGCCTCCTCTAGGTTTCCTAATGGTTTCCTAATTATAAAATAAACCTAGTTTCCTAAATTATTAATGGTAAAAACATGATCAAGCCCTAGTGTCATGTGTGCTGGCCCAAAAATCAGATGTTGGCCTAAATAAACATGCTCTGGTCCAATAGGCAGCCCTAAGGAAAGGAATCAGTCAATGCTGGGCGGAGTGCTGGGCGGAGCAGAAAATCTGAACTGCTTGCACGCGAATTTCAGTTGTCCAGACGCGAGAATCAGCTTCTGGGCTCTTCATATGAAATGTGGAATTTTCTGTCAGTTTTCGAGCAAAACTGGAATCACATCAATCGGACATCTATAGCAAAAGATATGGTGAAAAACGTAAGCAGTGCCAGAATTTAACAGTTAAGCAATTAAAATCTACAAGCACCAACAAGTCCAAATCTACAAAACATGNGTCCAAATCTCCAAAATATGTCTAAAAGCCATAAAATTCACTAGAAACACACACTAAAAGACTAAGTATAAGAGAAACAAATAGTATAAAATAATGTGTTATCAATAAGCAAGAGAAAATGACATGCTCCATTAACAGCACAACAAAAACGAAACTGGAATCACATCAATCGGACATCTATAGCAAAAGATATCATGAAAAACGTAAGCAGTGCCAGAATTTAACAGTAAAGCAATTAAGATCTACAAGCACCAACAAGTCCAAATCTCCAAAATATGTCTAAAAGCCATAAAATTCACTAGAAACACACACTAAAAGACTAAGTATAAGAGAAACAAATAGTATAAAATAATGTGTTATCATCTGTCCAGTCCTAGATACAGTGAATTATAAGAAAAATATTCGAGTTAGAAACATTTAGAAACAGGGATGAATCGAAACAGGGCCCTGAGCCCGATATAGTGACTCAAAAGAAAACTATCCAGCCCAAGATACAGTGACCCAGAAGAAAAATATCTGAGTTAGAAACAGGGATGAACCGAAACAGGGTCCCGGGCCAGATATAGTGACTCACCAGGAAACTGTCCAGCCCTAGATAAAATGAACCATAAGAACAATATCCGAGTTAGAAACAGGGATGAACCGAAAACGGGTTCCGGGGCATATACATTGACTCACCAGGAATCTGTCCAGTCCTAGATACAGTGAATTATAAGAAAAATATTCGAGTTAGAAACATTTAGAAACAGAGATGAACCGAAACAGGGTCCCGGGGCAGATATAGTGACTCACCAGGAAACTGTCTAGTCCCAGATAATGTAAACCATAAAGAAAATATCCGAGTCAGAAAGAGGGATGAACCGAAACAGGGCCCTGAGCCAGATATAGTGACTCAAAAGAAAACTATCTAGCCCAAGATACAGTGAACCAGAAGAAAAATATCTGAGTTAGAAACATGGATGAACCGAAATAGGGTCCCGGGGCAGATATAGTTACTCACCAGGAAACTGTCCACCCCTCGATACAGTGCACTATAAGAAAAATATTCGAGTTAGAAACATTTAGAAACGGCGATGAACCGAAATAGGGTCCCAGAGTAGATATAGTGACTCACCAGGAAACTGTCCAGTCCCAGATAAAGTCAACCATAAGAAAATTATCCGAGTCAGATATAGGGATGAATCGAAACAGGGCCTTGGGCCAGATATAGTGCCTCACCAGGAAACTATCCAGCCCCAGATACAGTGAACCAGAAGAAAAATATCCGAGTTAAAAATAGGGATGAACTGAAAACGGGTTCCGGGCCAAATATAGTGACTCACCAGTAATCTGTCTAGTCCTAGATACAGTGAATTATAAGAAAAATATCCGAGTTAGAAACATTTAGAAACGGGGATGAATCAAAACAGGGTCCCGGAGAATATATAGTGACTCACTGGGAAACTGTCCAGTCCCAGATAAAGTGAACCATAAGAAAAATATCCGAGTCAGATATAGGGAAGAACCGAAACAGGACCCTGGGCCATATATAGTGACTCATCAGGAAACTATCAAGCCCCAGATACAATGTACCAGAAGAAAAATATCCGAGTTAGAAACAGGGATGAACCGAAACAGGTTCCAGAGGCAGATATAGTGATTCACCAGGAAACTGTCTAGTCCAGATAAAGTAAACCATAAAAAAAATATCTGAGTCAGAAATAGGGATGAACCAAAACAGGGCCCTGGGTCAGATATAGTGACTCACCAGGAAACTATCCAGCCCCAGATACAGTGAACCAGAAGAAAAATATCCGAGTTAGAAATAGGGATGAACCGAAAACGGGTCCCGGGGCAAATATAGTGACTCACCAGGAATCTGTCCAGTCCTAGATACAGTGAATTATAAGAAAAATATCCGAGTTAGAAACATTTAGAAACAGGGATGAACCGAAACATGGTCCCGGGGCTGATATAGTGACTCACCAGGAAACTGTCCAGTCCTCGATACAGTGCACTATAAGAAAAACATTCGAGTTAGAAACATTTAGAAACGGGGATGAACCGAAACAGGGTCCCGGAGCAGATATAGTGACTCACCAGGAAACTGTCCAGTCTCAGATAAAGTCAACCATAAGAAAAATATCCGTGTCAGATATAGGGATGAACCGAAACAGGGCCCTGGGCCAGATATAGTGACTCACAAGGAAACTATCCAGCCCCAGATACAGTGAACAAGAAGAAAAATATCCGAGTTAGAAACAGGGATGAACCAAAACAGGGCCCGGGGCAGATATAGTGACTCACCAGGAAACTGTCCAGCCCCAGATACAGTGAACCATAAGAAAAATATCGGAGTTAGAAACAGGGATGAACCGAAAACGGGTCCTAGGGTAGATATAGTGACTCACCAGGAAACTGTCCAGTCCTCGATACAGTGCACTATAAGAAAAATATCCGAGTTAGAAACATTTAGAAACAGGGATGAACTGAAACAGGGTCCCGGGGCAGATATAGTGACTCACTAGGAAACTATCTAGTTCCAGATAAAGTAAACCATAAAAAAAATATCCGAGTTAGAAATAGGGATGAACCAAAACAGGGCCCTGGGTAAGATATAGTGACTCTCCACGAAACTATCCAGCCCCAGATACAGTGAACCAGAAGAAAAATATCCGAGTTAGAAACAGGGATGAACCGAAAACGGGTCCCGGGGCAAATATAGTGACTGACCAGGAATCTGTCCAGTCCTAGATACAGTGAATCATAAGAAAAATATCCGAATTAGAAACAGGGATGAACCGAAACAGGGTCCCGGGGTAGATATAGTGACTCACCAGGAAATTTTCCAGCCCCAGATAAAATGAACCATAAGAAAAATATCCGAGTTAGAAACAGGGATGAACCGAAAATGGGTTCCGGGGCATATACATTGACTCACCAGGAATCTGTCCAGTCCTAGATACAGTGAATTATAAGAAAAATATTCGAGTTAGAAATATTTAGAAACAGGGTTGAACCGAAACATGGTCCCGGGGCTGATATAGTGACTCACTAGGAAACTGTCTAGTCCTCGATACTGTGCACTATAAGAAAAATATTCGAGTTAGAAACATTTAGAAACGGGGATGAACCGAAACAGGGTCCCGGAGCAGATATAGTGACTCACCAGGAAACTGTCCAGTCTCAGATAAAGTCAACCATAAGAAAAATATCCGAGTCAGATATGGGGATGAACCGAAACAGGACCCTGGGCCAGATATAGTGACTCATCAGGAAACTATTATGCCCCAGTTACAGTGTACCAGAAGAAAAATATCCGAGTTAGAAACAGGGATGAACCGAAACAGGGTCCCAGGGCAGATATAGTGACTCACCAGGAAACTGTCCAGCCCCAGATACAATGAACCAGAAGAAAAATATTCGAGTCAGAAATAGGGATGAACTGAAACAAGGTCCCGGGGCAGATATAGTGACTCACTAGGAAACTGTCCAGCCACAGATACAGTGAACCATAAGAAAAATATCCGAGTTAGAAACAGGGATGAACCGAAAACGGCTCCTGGGGTAGATATAGTGACTCACCAGGAATCTGTCCAGCCCTAGATACAGTGAATTATAAGAAAAATATTCGAGTTAGAAACAATTAGAAACAGGGATGAACCGAAACAGGGTCCTGGAGTAGATATAGTGACTCACCAGGAAACTGTCCAGTCCTCGATACAGTGAACTATAAGAAAAATATCCGAGTTAGAAACATTTAGAAACAGGGATGAACCGAAACAGGGTCCCGGGGCAGATATAGTGACTCACTAGGAAACTATCCAGCCCTAGATATAGTGAACTAAAAGAAAAATATCCAAGTAAGAAACAATTAGAAAAAGGGATTAAAAGAAACAGGGTGCCGGGGTAAATATAGGGACTCACAAGAAAACTGTCTAGCCCTAGAAACAGTGAACCAAAAGAAAAATATTTGAGTCAAAAATAGTTAGAAACAGGGATGTATCGAAAGCGGGTCCCGGGGCAGATATAGTGACTCAACAGGAAACTGTCCAGTCCCAGATACAGTGAACCAGAAGAAAAAAACCCGAGTTACAAATAGGGATGAACCGAAACAGGGTCCCGGGGCAGATATAATGACTCACCAGGAAACTGTCCAGCCCCAGATAAAATGAACCATAAGAAAAATATCCGAGTTAGAAATAGGGATGAACCGAAAACGAGTTCCGGGGCATATACATTGACTCACCAGGAATCTGTCCAGTCCTAGATACGGTGAATTATAAGAAAAGTATTCGAGTTAGAAACATTTAGAAATAGGGATGAACCAAAACATGGTCCCGGGGCTGATATAGTGACTCACCAGGAAACTGTCCAGTCCTTGATACAGTGAACTATAAGAAAAATATCCGAGTTAGAAACAGGGATGAACCGAAACAGGGTCCCGGGGCAAATATAGTGACTCACCAGGAAACAATCCAGCCCCAGATATAGTGAACTAAAAGAAAAATATCCAAGTAAGAAACAGTTAGAAACAGGGATTAACAGAAACAGGGTCTCGGGGTAGATATAGTGACTCACCAGAAAACTGTCTAGCCCTAGATACAGTGAACCAAAAGAAAAATATCTGAGTCAAAAATAGTTAGAAACAGGGATGTATCGAAAGCGGGTCCCGGGGCAGATATAGTGACTCTCCAAGAATCCGTCCAGTCCTCGATACAGTGCACTATAAGAAAAATATCCGAGTTAGAATCATTTAGAAACGGGGATGAACCGAAACAGGGTCCCAGAGCAGATATAGTGACTCACTAGGAAACTGTCCAGTCCCAGATAAAGTGAACCATAAGAAAAATATCCGTGTCAGATATAGGGATGAACCGAAACAGGACCCTGGGCCAGATATAGTGACTCATCAGGAAACTATCGAGCCCCAGATACAGTGTACCAGAAGAAAAATATCCGAGTTAGAAACAGGGATGAACCGAAACAGGGTCCAGAGGAAGATATAGTGACTCATCAGGAAACTATCCAGCCCCAGATAAAATGAACCATAAGAAAAATATCCGAGTTAGAAACATTTAGAAACAAGGATGAACCGAAACAGGGCCCTGCGCCAGATATAGTGACTCAACAGAAAACTATCCAGCCCAAGATACAGTGAACCAGAAGAAAAATATCTGAGTTAGAAAAAGGGATGAACCGAAACAGGGTCCCGGGGCAGATATAGTGACTCACCAGGAAACTGTCTAGTCCCAGATAAAGTAAACCATAAAAAAAATATCCTAGCCAGAAATAGAGATGAACCGAAACAGGGATCTGGGTCAGATATAGTGACTCACCAGGAAACTATCCAGCCCCAGAAACAATGAACCATAAGAAAAATAACCGAGTTAGAAACAGGGATGAACCGAAAACGGGTCCCGGGCCAAATATAGTGACTCACCAAGAATCTGTCTAGTCCTAGATACAGTGAATTATAAGAAAAATATCCGAGTTAGAAACATTTTGAAACGGGGATGAACAGAAACAGGGTCCCGAGGTAGATATAGTGACTCACCAGGAAACTGTCCTGTCCTTGATACAGTGAACTATAAGAAAAATATCCGAGTTAGAAACAGGGATGAACCGAAACAGGGTCCCGTGGCAAATATAGTGACTCACCAGGAAACAATCCAGCCCCAGATATAGTGAACTAAAAGAAAATTATCCAAGTAAGAAACAGTTAGAAACAGGGATGAACAGAAACAGGGTCCCGAGGTAGATATAGTGACTCACCAGGAAACTGTCCAGCCCTAGATACAGTTAACTATAAGAAAAATATCTGAGTCAGAAACAGTTAGAAACAGGGATGTACCGAAACCGAGTCCCGGGGCAGATATATTGACTTACCAGGAAACTTTCCTTTCCCAGATAAAGTGAACTACAAGAAAAATATCCGAGTCAGAAACAGGGATGAACCGAAACAGGACCCTGGGCCAGATATAGTGACTCACTAGGAAACTATGCAGCCCCAGATACAGTGAACCATAAGAAAAATATTCGAGTTAGAAATAAGGACGAACCGAAACAGGGCCCTGGGCCAGATATAGTGACTCACCAGGAAACTATGCAGGCCCAGACACAGTGAACCATAAGAAAAATATTCGAGTTAGAAACAGGGATGAACCGAAACAGGGTCCTGGGGTAGATATAGTGACTCACCAGGAAACTGTCCAGTCCCAGATAAAAGGAACCATAAGAAAAATATCTGACTCAGAAACAAGGATGAACCGAAACACGGCCCTGGGCCTGATATAGTGACTCACCCGGAAACTGCCCAGCCCCAGATACAGTGAACCATAAGAAAAATATCTGAGTCAGAAACAGTTAGAAACAGGAACGTACCGAAAGCGGGTCCCGGGGCAGATATAGTGACTCGCCAGGAATCTGTCCAGCCCTAGATAAAATGAACCATAAGAAAAATATCCGAGTTAGAAACAGGTATGAACCGAAAACGTGTTCCGGGGCATATACATTGACTCACCAGGAATCTGTCCAATCCTAGATGCAGTGAATTATATGAAAAATATTCGAGTTAGAAACACTTAGAAACAGGGATGAACCAAAACATGGTCCCGGGGCTGATATAGTGACTCACCAGGAAACTGTCCAGTCCTCGAAACAGTGAACTATAAGGAAAATATCCGAGTTAGAAACATATAGAAACAGGGATGAACCGAAACAGGGTCCCGGGCAGATATAGTGACTCACCAGGAAACAGTCCAGTCCCAGATAAAGTAAACCATAAGAAAAATATCCAAATCAGAAAGAGGGATGAACCGAAACAGGGCCCTCGGCCAGATATAATGACTTACCAGGAAACTATCCAGCCCCAGATATAGTGAACCAGAAGAAAAATATCCGAGTTAAAAACATTTAGAAACAGGGATGAACCGAAAATGGGTCCCGGGGCAAATATAGTGACTCACCAGGAATTTTTTCAGTCCTAGATACAGTGAATTATAAGAAAAATATCCGAGTTAAAAACATTTAGAAACAGGGATGAACCGAAACAGGGCCCTGGGCCAGATATAGTGACTAAACAGGAAACTATCCAGCCCAAGGTACAGTGAACCAGAAGAAAAATATCTGAGTTAGAAACAGGGATGAACCGGAACAGGATCTCGGGGCAGATATAGTGACTCACCAGGAAACTATGCAGCCTCAGATACAGTGAACCATAAGAAAAATATTCGAGTTAGAAATAAGGACGAACCGAAACAGGGCCCTGGGCCAGATATAGTGACTCACCAGGAAACTATGCAGCCCCAGATACAGTGAACCATAAGAAAAATATTCGAGTTAGAAACAGGGATGAACTGAAACAGGGTCTTGGGGTAGATATACTGACTCACCAGGAAACTGTCCTGTCCTAGATACAAGGAACCATAAGAAAAATATCTGACTCAGAAACAGGGATGAATCGAAACAGGGCCCTGGGCCTGATATAGTGACTCACCCAGAAACTGTCCAGCCCCAGATACAGTGAACCATAAGGAAAATATCCGAGTAAGAAACAGTTAGAAACAGGGATGAACAGAAACAAGGTCCCGGGGTAGATATAGTGACTCACTAGGAAACTATCCAACCCTAGATACAGTGAACCATAAGAAAAATATCTGAGTCAGAAACAGTTAGAAACAGGAACCTACCGAAAGCGGGTCCCGGGGCCGATATAGTGACTCGCCAGGAAACTATCCAGCCCCAGATAAAATGAACCATAAGAAAAATATCCAAGTTAGAAACAGGGATGAACCGAAAACGGGTTCCGGGGCATATACATTGACTCACCAGGAATCTGTCCAGTCCTAGATACAGTGAATTATATGAAAAATATTCGAGTTAGAAACACTTAGAAACAGGGATGAACCGAAACATGATCCCGAGGCAGATATAGTGACTCACCAGGAAACTGTCCAGTCCTCGATACAGTGAACTGTAAGAAAAATATCCGAGTTAGAAACATTTAGATACAGGGATGAACCGAAACAGGGTCCCGGGCAGATATAGTGACTCACCAGGAAACAGTCCAGTCCTAGATAAAGTAAACCATAAGAAAAATATCCGAATCAGAAAGAGGAATGTACCGAAACAGGGCCCTCGGCCAGATATAGTGACTCACCAGGAAACTATCCAGCCCCAAATACAGTGAACCAGAAGAAAAATAGCCAAGTTAGAAGCAGGGATGAACCGAAAACGGGTCCCGGGGCAAATATAGTGACTCACCAAGAATTTGTCGAGTCCTCGATACAGTGCACTATAAGAAAAATATCCGAGTTAGAAACAGTTAGAAACAGGGATGAACACAAACAGGGTCCCGAGGTAGATATAGTGACTCACCAGGAAACTGTCTAGCCCTAGATACAGTGAACCATAAGAAAAATATCTGAGTCAGAAACAGTTAGAAACAGGGATGTACCTAAACCGGTCCCGGGGCAGATATATTGACTCACCAGGGAACTTTCCTGTCCCAGATAAAGTGAACTATAAGAAAAATATCCGAGTCAGAAACAGGGATGAACCAAAACAGGGCCTTGGGCCAGATATAGTGACTCACCAGGAAACTATCCAGCCCTAGATACAGTGAACCAGAAGAAAAATATTCGAGTTAGAAAGAGGGATGAACCGAAACAGGGTCCTGGTGCAGATATAGCGACTCACCAGGAAAATGTCCAGCCCCAGATACAGTGAACCATAAGAAAAATATCCGAGTCAGAAAAAAGGACGAACCGAAACAGGGCCCTAGGCCAGATATAGTAACTCACTAGGAACCTATCCAGCCCCAGATACAGTGAACCAGAAGAAAAATATCCGAGTTAGAAAGAGGGATCAACCGAAACAGGGTCCCGGGGCAGATATAGTGACTCACCAGGAAACTGTCCAGCCCCAGATACAGTGAACCATAAGAAAAATATCCGAGTTCGAAACAGGGATGAATAGAAACAGGGTCCCGAGGTAGATATAGTAACTCACCAGGAAACTGTCCAGCCCTAGATACAGTGAACCATAAGAAAAATATCCGAGTTAGAAATAGAGATGAACCGAAAACGGGTTCCGAGGCATATACATTGACTCACCAGGAATCTGTCCAGTACTAGATACAGTGAATTATATGAAAAATATTCGAGTTAGAAACACTAAGAAACAGGGATGAACCGAAACATGGTCCCGGGGCTGATATAGTGACTCACCAGGAAATTGTCCAGTCCTCGATACAGTGAACTATAAGAAAAATATCCAAGTTAGAAACATTCAGAAATAGGGATGAACCGAAACAGGGTCCCGGGGCAGATATAGTGACTCACCAGGAAACTGTCCTGTGCCAGATAAAGTAAACCATAAGAAAAATATCCGAGTCAGAAAGAGCGATGAACCGAAACGGGCCCTGGGCCAGATATAGTGACTCACCAGGAAACTGTCCAGCCCTAGATACAGTGAATTATAAGAAAAATATCTGAGTCAGAAATAGTTTGAAACATGGATGTATCGAAAACGGGTCCCGGGGTAGATATAGTGACCAGCCAGGAATCTGTCCAGTCCTCAATACAGTGCACTATAAGAATAATATCCGAGTTAGAAACATTTAGAAACAGGGATGAACGGAAACAGGGCCCTGGGCCAGATATAGCGACTCAACAGGAAACTATCCAGCCCAAGATACAGTGAACCAGAAGAAAAATATCTGAGTTAGAAACAGGGATGAACCGAAAACGGGTCCCGGGGCAAAGATAGTGACTCACCAGGAATTTGTCCAGCCCTAGATACAGTGAATTATAAGAAAAAATCCGAGTTAGAAACAGTTAGAAACAGGGATGAACCGAAACAGGGCCCTGGGTCATATATAGTGACTCAACAAGAAACTATCCAGCCCAAGATACAATGAACCAGAAGAAAAATATCTGAGTTAGAAACAGGGATGAACCGAAACAGGGTCTCGGGGCAGATATAGTGACTCACCAGGAAACTGTCCAGCCCCAGATTAAGTGAACAATAAGAAAAATATCCGAGTAAGAAACAGTGAGAAACAGGGATGAATAGAAACAGGGTCCCGGGGAAGATATAGTGACTCACCAGGAAACTGTCCAGCCCTAGATACAGTGAATCATAAGAAAAATATCTGAGGCAAAAACAGGGATGAACCGAAAACGGGTCCCGGGGCAAATATAGTGACTCAACAGGAATTTGTCTAGTCCTAGATACAGTGAATTATAAGAAAAATATCTGAGTCAGAAAGAGTTTGAAACAGGGATGTATCGAAAACGGGTCCCGGGGTAGATATAGTGACCCGCCAGGAATCTGTCCAGTCCTCAATACAGTGCACTATAAGAATAATATCCGAGTTAGAAACATTTAGAAACAGGGATGAACCGAAACAGGGCCCTGGGCCAGATATAGCGACTCAACAGGAAACTATCCAGCCCAAGAGACAGTGAACCAAAATAAAAATATCTGAGTTAGAAACAGGGATGAACCGAAACAGGGTCCCGGCGCAGATATAGTAACTCACCAGGAAACTATCCAATCCCAGATAAATTGAACAATAAGAAAAATATCTGAGTTAGAAACAGGGATGAAACGAAACAGGGCCCTGGGCCAGATATAGTGACTTACCAGGAAACTATCCAGCCCTAGATACAATGAATCAGAAGAAAAATATTCGAGTTAGAAATAGGGATGAACCGAAACAGGGTCCCGGGGCAGATATAGTGACTCACCAGGAAACTGTCCAGCCCCATATACAGTGAACCAGAAGAAAAATATTCGAGTTAGAAACAGGGATGAACCGAAACAGGGTCCCGGGGCAGATATAGTGACTCACCAGGAAACTGTCCAGTCCCAGATTAAGTGAACAATAAGAAAAATATCCGAGTAAGAAACAGTGAGAAACAGGGATGAACAGAAACAGGGTCCCGGGGAAGATATAGTGACTCACTAGGAAACTGTCCATCCCTAGATACAGTGAACCATGAGAAAAATATCTGAGGCAGAAACAGGGATGAACCGAAAACGGGTCCCGGGGCAAATATAGTGACTCAACAGGAATTTGTCCAGCCCTAGATACAGTTAATTATAAGAAAAAATCCGAGTTAGAAACAGTTAGAAACAGGGATGAACCGAAACAGGGCCCTGGGTCAGATATAGTGACTCAACAGGAAACTATCCAGCCCAAGATACAGTGAACCAGAGGAAAAATATCTGAGTTAGAAAAATGGATGAACCGAAACAGGGTCCCGGCGCAGATATAGTGACTCACCAGGAAACTATCCAGTCCTAGATAAATTGAACAATAAGAAAAATATCTGAGTTAGAAACAGGGATGAATCGAAACAGGGCCCTGGGCCAGATATAGTGACTTACCAGGAAACTATCCTGCCCTAGATACAATGAACCAGAAGAAAAATATCTGAGTGAGAAACAGGGATGAACCGAAATAGGGTCTCGGGGCAGATATAGTGACTCACCAGGAAACTGTCCAGTCCCAGATTAAGTGAACAATAAGAAAAATATCCGAGTAAGAAACAGTGAGAAACAGGGATGAACAGAAACAGGGTCCCGGGGAAGATATAGTGACTCACCAGGAAACTGTCCAGCCCTAGATACAGTGAATCATAAGAAAAATATCTGACGCAGAAACAGGGATGAACCGAAAACGGGTCCCGGGGCAAATATAGTGACTCAACAGGAATTTGTCAAGTCCTAGATACAGTGAATTATAAGAAAAATATCTGAGTCAGAAATAGTTTGAAACATGGATGTATCGAAAACGGGTCCTGGGGTAGATATAGTGACCCGCCAGGAATATGTCCAGTCCTCAAGACAGTGCACTATAAGAATAATATCCGAGTTAGAAACATTTACAAACAGGGATGAACGGGAACAGGGCCCTGGGCCAGATATAGCGACTCAACAGGAAACTATCCAGCCCAAGATACAGTGAACCAGAAGAAAAATATCTGAGTTAGAAACAGGGATGAACCGAAAACGGGTCCCGGGGCAAAGATAGTGACTCACCAGGAATTTGTCCAGCCCTAGATACAGTGAATTATAAGAAAAAATCCGAGTTAGAAACAGTTAGAAACAGGGATGAACCGAAACAGGGCCCTGGGTCAGATATAGTGACTCAACAGGAAACTATCCAGCCCAAGATACAGTGAACCAGAAGAAAAATATCTGAGTTAGAAACAGGGATGAACCGAAACAGGGTCTCGGGGCAGATATAGTGACTCACCAGGAAACTGTCCAGCCCCAGATTAAGGGAACAATAAGAAAAATATCCGAGTAAGAAACAGTGAGAAACAGGGATGAACAGAAACAGGGTCCCGGGGAAGATATAGTGACTCACCAGGAAACTGTCCAGCCCTAGATACAGTGAATCATAAGAAAAATATCTGACGCAGAAACAGGGATGAACCGAAAACGGGTCCCGGGGCAAATATAGTGACTCAACAGGAATTTGTCAAGTCCTAGATACAGTGAATTATAAGAAAAATATCTGAGTCAGAAATAGTTTGAAACATGGATGTATCGAAAACGGGTCCTGGGGTAGATATAGTGACCCGCCAGGAATATGTCCAGTCCTCAAGACAGTGCACTATAAGAATAATATCCGAGTTAGAAACATTTACAAACAGGGATGAACGGGAACAGGGCCCTGGGCCAGATATAGCGACTCAACAGGAAACTATCCAGCCCAAGATACAGTGAACCAGAAGAAAAATATCTTAGTTAGAAACAAGGATGAACCGAAAACGGGTCCCGGGGCAAAGATAGTGACTCACCAGGAATTTGTCCAGCCCTAGATACAGTGAATTATAAGAAAAAATCTGAGTTAGAAACAGGGATGAACCGAAACAGGGCCCTGGGTCAGATATAGTGACTCAACAGGAAACTATCCAGCCCAAGATACAGTGAACCAGAAGAAAAATATCTGAGTTAGAAACAGGGATGAACCGAAACAGGGTCTCGGGGCAGATATAGTGACTCACCAGGAAACTGTCCAGCCCCAGATTAAGTGAACAATAAGAAAAATATCCGAGTAAGAAACAGTGAGAAACAGGGATGAACAGAAACAGGGTCCCGGGGAAGATATAGTGACTCACCAGGAAACTGTCCAGCCCTAGATACAGTGAATCATAAGAAAAATATCTGACGCAGAAACAGGGATGAACCGAAAACGGGTCCCGGGGCAAATATAGTGACTCAACAGGAATTTGTCAAGTCCTAGATACAGTGAATTATAAGAAAAATATCTGAGTCAGAAATAGTTTGAAACATGGATGTATCGAAAACGGGTCCTGGGGTAGATATAGTGACCCGCCAGGAATATGTCCAGTCCTCAATACAGTGCACTATAAGAATAATATCCGAGTTAGAAACATTTACAAACAGGGATGAACGGGAACAGGGCCCTGGGCCAGATATAGCGACTCAACAGGAAACTATCCAGCCCAAGATACAGTGAACCAGAAGAAAAATATCTGAGTTAGAAACAGGGATGAACCGAAAACGGGTCCCGGGGCAAAGATAGTGACTCACCAGGAATTTGTCCAGCCCTAGATACAGTGAATTATAAGAAAAAATCCGAGTTAGAAACAGTTAGAAACAGGGATGAACCGAAACAGGGCCCTGGGTCAGATATAGTGACTCAACAGGAAACTATCCAGCCCAAGATACAGTGAACCAGAAGAAAAATATCTGAGTTAGAAACAGGGATGAACCGAAACAGGGTCTCGGGGCAGATATAGTGACTCACCAGGAAACTGTCCAGTCCCAGATTAAGTGAACAATAAGAAAAATATCCGAGTAAGAAAAAGTGAGAAACAGGAATGAACAGAAACAGGGTCCCGGGGAAGATATAGTGACTCACCAGGAAACTGTCCAGCCCTAGATACAGTGAACCATAAGAAAAATATCTGAGGCAGAAACAGGGATGAACCGAAAACGGGTCCCGGGGCAAATATAGTGACTCAACAGGAATTTGTCCAGTCCTAGATACAGTGAATTATAAGAAAAATATCCGAGTTAGAAACATTTAGAAACAGGGATGGACCGAAACAGGGCCCTGGGTCAGATATAGTGACTCAACAGGAAACTATCCAGCCCAAGATATAGAAAAATATCCGATTTAGAAACAGGGATGAACAGAAACAGGGCCCCGGGGCGATATAGTGACTCACCAGGAAACCGTATAGCCCCAGATACAGTGAACCATAAGAAAAATATTCGAGTCAGAAATTGGGATGAACCGAAACAGGTCCTAGGCCAGATATAGTAACTCAATAGGAAACTATCCAACCCCATATACAGTGAACCAGAAGAAAAATATTCTAGTTAGAAACAGGGATGAACCGAAACAGGGTCACGGGGCTGATATAGTGACTCACCAGGAAACTACGCAGGCCCAGATACAGTGAACCATAAGAAAAATAGCCGAGTTAGAAACAGGGATGAACCGAAACAGGGTCCCAGGGTAGATATAGTGACTTTCCAGGAAACTGTCCAGCCCCAGATACAGTGAACCAAAAGAAAAATATCCAAGTAAGAAACAGTTAGAAACAGGGATGAACCAAAACAGGGTCCTAGGGCAGATATAGTGAGTCACCAGGAAACTGTCCAGTCCTAGATACACTGAACCATAAGAAAAATATCTGACTCAGAAACAGGGATGAACCGAAACAGGGCCCTGGGCCTGAAATAATGACTCACCCGGAAACTGTCTAGCCCCAGATACAGTAAACCAGAAGAAAAATATCTGAGTTAGAAACAAAGATGAACCGAAATAGGGTCCCGGGGCAGATATAGTGACACACCAGGAATCTGTCCAGTCATAGATACAGTGAATTATAAGAAAAATATCCGAGTAAGAAACAGTTAGAAACAGGGATGAACAGAAACAGGGTCCCGGGGTAGATATAGGGACTCACCAGGAAACTATTTAGTCCTAGATACAGTGAACCATAAGAAAAATATCTGAGTCAGAAACAGTTAGAAACAGGGATGTTCCGAAAGGGGGTCCCGGGCATATATAGTGACTCGCCAGGAATCTGTCCAGTTCTCTATGCGGTGCTCTATAAGAAAAATATCCGAGTTAGAAACCTTTAGAAACAGGGATGAACCGAAACAGTGTCCCGGAGTAGCTATAGTGACTCACCAGGAAACTGTCCAGTCCCAGATAAAGTAAACCATAAGAAAAATATCCGGGTCAGAAATAGGGACGAACCGAAACAGGGCCCTGGGCCAGATAAAGTGACTCACCAGGAAACTATGCAGCCCCTGATATAGTGAACCATAAGAAAAATATCCGAGTTAGAAACAAGGATGAACCGAAACTGGGTCCCGGGGCAGATATAGTGACTCACCAGGAAACTGTCCAGCCCCAGATACATTGAACCAAAAGAAAAATATCCAAGTAAGAAACAGTTAGAAACAGGGATGAACCGAAACAGGGTCCTAGGGCAGATATAGTGACTCACCAAGAAACTGTCCAGTCCCAGGTACAGGGAACCATAAGAAAAATGTCTGACTCAGAAACAGGGATGAACCGAAACAGGGCCCTGGGCCAGAAATAGTGACTCACCCGGAAACTGTCCAGCCCCAGATACAGTGAACCAGAAGAAAAATATCTGAGTTAGAAACAGGGATGAACCGAAACACAGTCCCGGGGCAAATATAGTGACTCACTAGGTATCTGTCCAGTCATAGATACAGTGAATTATAAGAAAAATATCCGAGTAAGAAACAGTTAGAAACAGGGTCCCGGGGTAGATATGGTGACTCACCAGGAAACTGTCTAGCCCTAGATACAGTGAACCATAAGAAAAATATCTGAGTCAGAAACAGTTAGAAACAGGGATGTACCGAAAGGGGGTCCCGGGGCAGATATAGTGACTCGCCAGGATTCTGTCCAGTCCTCTATGCAGTGTACTATAAGAAAAATATCCGAGTTAGAAACATTTAGCAACAGGGATGAACCGAAACAGTGTCCCGGAGCAGATATAGTGACTCACCAGGAAACTGTCCAGTCTCAGATAAAGTAAACCATAAGAAAAATATCCGAGTCAGAAATAGGGATGAATCGAAACAGGGCCCTGGGCCAGATAAAGTGCCTCACCAGGAAACTATCCAGCCGCAGATACAGTGAACTAGAAGAAAAAAATCCGAGTTAGAAAGAGGGATGAACCGAAGCAGGGTCCCGGGGCAGATATAGTGACTCACCAGGAAACTGTCCAGCCCCAGATAAAATGAACCATAAGAAAAATATCCGAGTTAGAAACAGGGATGAACCGAAAACGGGTTCCGGGGCATATACATTGACTCACCAGGAATCTGTCCAGTCCTAGATACAGTGAATTATATGAAAAATAATCGAGTTAGAAACACCTAGAAACAGGGATGAACCAAAACATGGTCCCGGGGTTGATATAGTGACTCACCAGGAAACTGTCCAGTCCTCGATACAATGAACTATAAGAAAAATATCCGAGTTAGAAACATTTAGAAACAGGGATGAACCGAAACAGGGTCCCGGGGCAGATATAGTGACTCTCCAGGAAACTGTCCAGTCCTAGATAAAGTAAACCATAAGAAAAATATCCGAGTCAGAAAGAGGGATGAACTGAAACAGAGTCCCGAGGCAGATATAGTGACTCACCAGGAAACTGTCCAGCCCCAGATACAGTGAACCATAAGAAAAATATCCGAGTCAGAAACAGGGATGAACCGAAACAGGCCCTAGGCCAGATATAGTGACTCAACAGGAAACTATCCTGCCCCAGATACAGTGAACCAGAAGAAAAATATCTGAGTTAGAAACAGGAATGAACCGAAACAGGGTCCCGGGGCAGATATAGTGACTCACCAGGAATCTGTCCAGTCATAGACAGTGAATTATAAGAAAAATATCCGAGTTAGAAAAATTTAGAAACAGGGATGAACCGAAAAAGGGTCCCGGGGCAGATATAGTGTCTCACCAGGAAACTGTCTAGTCCTCTATATCCGAGTCAGAAATTGGGATGAACCGAAACAGGTCCAAGGCCAGATATAGTGACTCAACAGGAAACTATCCAGCCCCAGATACAGTGAACAAGAAGAAAAATTTCCGAGTTAGAAACAGGGATGAACCGAAACAGGGCCCCGAGGCAGATATAGTGACTCACCAGGAAACTGTCCAGCCCCAGATACAGTGAACCAAATGAAAAATATCCGAGTTAGAAACAGTTAGATACTGGGATGAACCGAAAAAGGGTGTCGGGGCATATATAGTGACTCACCAGAAAACTGTCCAGCCCCAGGTACATTGAACCATAAGAAAAATATCCGAGTTAGAAAAAGGGATGAACCGAAAACGGGTCCCGAGGCAGATATAGTGACTCACCAGGAAACTGTCCAGTCCTAGATACAGTGAATTAAAAGAAAAATATTCGAGTTAGAAATATTTAGAAACAGGGATGAACCGAAACAGGGTCCTGGGGCAGATATAGTGACTCACCAGGAAACTGTCCAGTCCTAGATAAAGTAAACAATAAGAAAAATATCCGAGTCAGAAAGAGGGATGAACTGAAACAGAGTCCCGAGGCAGATATAGTGACTCACCAGGAAACTGTCGAGCCCCAGATACAGATAACCATAAGAAAAATATCCGAGTAAGAAGTAGTTAGAAACAGGGATGAACCGAAACAGGTTCCCAGGGCAGATATAGTGACTCACCAGGAAACTATTCTGTCCGAGATACATTATACCATAAAAAAAAATATACGAGTTAGAAACAGGGATGAACCGAAAACGGGTCCCGAGGCATATATATTGACTCGCCAGGAATTTGTCAAGTCCTCGATACAGTGCACTATAAGAAAAATATCAGAGATAGAAACAGTTAGAAACAGCGATGAAAAGAAACAGGGTTCCGGGGTAGATATAGTGACTCACCAGGAAACTGTCCAGCCCTAGACACGGTGAACCATAAGAAAAATATCTGAGTCAGAAACAGGGATGTACCGAAACCGGGTTCCGGGCAGATATATTGACTCACCAGGAAACTTTCCTGTCCCAGATAAAGTGAACCATAAGAAAAATATCCGAGTCAGAAACAGGGATGAACCGAAACAGGGCCCTGGGCCAGATTTAGTGACTCACCAGGAAACTATCCAGCCCTAGATACAGTGAACCAGAAGAAAAATATTCGAGTTAGAAACATGGATGAACCGAAACAGGGTCCCGGGGAATATATGTGACTCACCAGGAAACTGTCCAGCCCCAGATACAGTGAACCATAAGAAAAATATCCGAGTTAGAAACAGGGATGAACCGAAAACGAGTCCCGGGGCAGATAAAGTGACTCACCAGGAATCTGTTCAGTCCTAGATACAGTGAATTATAAGAAAAATATTCGAGCTAGAAACATTTAGAAACAGGGATGAACCGAAACAGGGTTCCGGGGCCGATATAGTGACTCACCAGGAAACTGTCGAGCCCCAGATACAGATAACCATAAGAAAAATATCCGAGTAAGAAGTAGTTAGAAACAGGGATGAACCGAAACAGGTTCCCGGGTCAGATATAGTGACTCACCAGGAAACTATTATGTCCGAGATACATTGTACCATAAAAAAAATATGCGAGTTAGAAACAGGGATGAACTGAAACAGGTTCCCGGGGCAGATATAGTGACTCACCAGGAAATTGTCCAGTCTTAGATAAAGTGAACCATAAGAAAAATATCCGAGTCAGAAATAGGGATGAACCGAAACAGGGCCTTGGAACAGATATAGTGACCCACCAAGAAACTATCCAGCCACAAATACAGTGAACCAGAAGAAAAAAATCCGAGTTAGAAAGAGGGATGAACCGAAACAGAGTCCCGGGGCAGATATAGTGACTCACCGGGAAACTGTCCAGCCCCAGATAAATTGAACCATAAGAAAAATATACGAGTTAGAATCAGGGATGAACCGAAAACGGGTTCCAGGGCATCTACATTGACTCACTAGGAATCTGTCCAGTCCTAGATACAGTGAATTATATGAAAAATATTCGAGTTAGAAACACTTAGAAACAGGGATGAACCGAAACATGGTCTCGGGGCTGATATAGTGACTCAACAGGACACTGTCCATTCCTCGATACAGTGAACTATAAGAAAAATATTCTAGTTAGAAACATTTAGAAACATGGATGAACCGAAACAGGGTCCCGGGGCGGATATAGTGACTCACCAGGAAACTGTCCACTCCCAGATAAAGTAAACCATAAGAAAAATATCCGAGTCAGAAAGAGGGATGAACCGAAACAGGGCCCTGGGCCAGATATAGTGACTCACCAGGAAACTATCCAGCCCCAGAAACAGTGAACTAGAAGAAAAATATCCGAGTTAGACATAGGGATGAACCGAAAACGGGTCCCGGGGAAAATATAGTGACTCACCAGGAATCTGTCCAGTCCTAGATACAGTTAATTATAAGAAAAATATCCGAGTTTGAAACATTTAGGAAAAGGGATGAACCGAAACGGGGCCCTGGGCCAGATATAGTGACTCAACAAGAAACTATCCAGCCCAAGATACAGTGAACCAAAAGAAAAATATCTGAGTTAGAAACAGGGATGAACCGAAAAAGGGTCCCGGGGCAGATATAGTGTCTCACCAAGAAACTGTCCAGCCCCAGGTACAGTGAACCATAAGCAAAAACGGGTCCCGAGTCAGATATAGTGACTCACAAGGAAACTGTCCAGTCCTAGATACAGTGAATTATAAGAATAATATTCGAGTTAGAAATACTTAGAAACAGGGATGAACCGAAACAGGGTCACGGGGCAGAGTTAGTGACTCACCAGGAAACTGTCCAGTCCTCTATACAGTAAACTATAAGAAAAATATCGGAGTTAGAAACATTTAGAAGCAGGGATGAACCGAAACAGGGTCCCGGGGCAGATATAGTGACTCACCAGGAAACTGTCCAGTCCTAGATAAAGTGAACCATAAGAAAAATATCCGAGTCAGAAATAGGGATGAACAGAAACAGGGCCCTGGCCCAGGTATAGTGACTCACCTGGAAACTAGTTAGCCCAGTTACAGTGAACTAGAAGAAAAATATCCGAGTTAGAAATAGGGATGAACCGAAACAGGGTCCCGAGGCAGATATAGTGACTCACCAGGAAACTGTCCAGCCCCAGATAGAGTGAACCAAAAGAAAAATATCCGAGTTAGAAACAGTTAGAAACATGGATGAACCGAAAAAGGGTCCCGGGGCAGATATAGTGACACACCAGGAAACCGTACAGTCGTAGGTACAATGAAGCAGAAGAAAAATTTTCGAGCTAGAAACAGGGATGAACCGAAACCGGGTTCCGGGGCAGATATATTGACTCACCAGGAAACTTTCCTGTCCCAGATAAANCAGATATAGTGACTCACAAGGAAACTGTCCAGTCCTAGATACAGTGAATTATAAGAAAAATATTCGAGTTAGAAATACTTAGAAACAGGGATGAACCGAAACAGGGTCACGGGGCAGAGTTAGTGACTCACCAGGAAACTGTCCAGTCCTCTATACAGTAAACTATAAGAAAAGTATCGGAGTTAGAAACATTTAGAAACAGGGATGAATCGAAACAGGGTCCCGGGACAGATATAGTGACTCACCAGGAAACTGTCCAGTCCTAGATAAAGTGAACCATAAGAAAAATATCCGAGTCAGAAATAGGGATGAACAGAAACAGGGCCCTGGCCCAGATATAGTGACTCACCTGGAAACTAGTCAGCCCCAGTTACAGTGAACTAGAAGAAAAATATCCGGGTTAGAAATAGGGATGAACCGAAACAGGATCCCGGGGCAGATATAGTGACTCACCAGGAAACTGTCCAGCCCCAGATACAGTGAACCAAAAGAAAAATATCCGAGTTAGAAACAGTTAGAAACATGGATGAACCGAAAAAGGGTCCCGGGGCAGATATAGTGACACACCAGGAAACCGTCCAGCCGTAGGTACAATGAAGCAGAAGAAAAATTTCCGAGTTAGAAACAGGGATGAACCGAAAATGGGTCCCGGGGCAGATATAGTGACTCAACAATGAAGCAGAAGAAAAATTTCCGAGTTAGAAACAGGGATGAACCGAAAATGGGTCCCGGGGCAGATATAGTGACTCACCAAGAAACTGTCTAGTCCTAGATAACGTGAACCGTAAAAAAAATATCCCAGTCAGAAATAGGGATGAACCGAAACAGGGCTCTGGGCCAGATATAGTGACTCAACAGGAAACTATCCAGCCCAAGATACAGTGAACCAGAAGAAAAATATCTGAGTTATAAACAGAGATGAACTGAAACAGGGAGTCGGGACAGATATAGTGACTCTCCAGGAAACTGTCCAGTCCCAGATTAAGTGAACAATAAGAAAAATATCCGAGTCAGAAACAGGGATGAACCGAAACAGGGCCCTTGGCCAGATATAGTGAATCACCAGGAAACTATCCAGCCCCAGATACAGTGAACCAGAAGAAAATATCCGAGTTAGAAACAGGGATGAACGGAACACGGGTCCTGGGGCAAATATATTGACGCACCAGGAATCTGTGCAGTCCTAGATACAGTGAATTATAAGAAAAATATCCGAGTTAGAAACAGGGATGAACCGAAACAGGGTCCCGGGGCAGATATAGTGACTTACCAGGAAATTGTCCAGCTCCAGATACCGTCAACCAAAAGAAAAATATCCAAGTAAGAAACAGTTAGAAACAGGGATGAACCGAAACAGGGTCCTAGGGCAGATATAGTGACTCACCAGGAAACTGTCCAGTCCCAGATACAGGGAACCATAAGAAAAATATCTGACTCAGAAACAGGGATGAACCGAAACAGGGCCCTGGGCCTAAAATAGTGACTCACCCGGAAACTGTCCAGCCCCAGATACAGTGAACCATAAGAAAAATATCTGACTAAGAAACAGTTAGAAACAGGGACGAAAAGAAACAGGGTCCCGGGGTAGATATACCGACTCACCAGGAAACTGTCTAGCCCTAGATACAGTGAACCGTAAGAAAAATATCTGAGTCAGAAACAGTTAGAAAAAGGGATGAACCGAAAACGGGTCCCGAGGCAGATACAGTGAACTAGAAGAAAAATATCTGAGTTAGAAACAGGAATGAATCGAAACAGGGTCCCGGGGCTGATATAGTGACTCACTAGGAATCTGTCCAGTCATAAATACAGTGAATTATAAGAAAAATGTCCAAGTTAGAAACATTTAAAAACAAGGATGTCCCGAAAAAGGGTCCCGGAGCAGATATAGTGTCTCACCAGGAAACTGTCCAGCCCTAGGTACAGTGAACCATAAGCAAAATATCCGAGTTAGAAATAGGGATGATCCGAAAACGGGTCCCGAGGAAGATATAGTGCCTCACCAGGAAACTGTCCAGCACCAGATACAGTGAACCAAAAGAAAAATATCCGAGTTAGAAACAATTAGAAACTGGGATGAACTGAAACAAGGCCCTGGCCCAGATATAGTGACTCACCAGGAAACTAGTCAGCCTCAGTTACAGTGAACCAGAAGAAAAATTTCCGAGTTAGAAACAGGGATGAACCGAAACAGGGTCCCGAGGCAGATATAGTGACTCACCAGGAAACTGTCCAGCCCCAGATATAGTGAACCAAAAGAAAAATATCCGAGTTAGAAAAAGGGATGAACCGAAAAAGGGTCCCGGGGCAGATATAGTGACACACCAGGAAACCGTCCAGCCGCAGGTATAGTGAACCAGAAGAAAAATATCCGAGTTAGAAACAGGGATGAACCAAAAACGGGTCCCGGGGTAGATATAGTGACTCACCAGGAATCTGTCCAGTCCTCGATACAGTGAACTATAAGAAAAATATCCGAGTTAGAAACAGGAATGAACCGAAATAGGGTTCCGGGGCAGATATAGTGACTCACCAGGAAACTGTCCAGTCCCAGATAAAGTGAATCATAAGAAAAATATCCGTGTCAGAATTAGGGACGAACCCAAACAGGGCCTTGGGCCATATATAGTGACTCACAAGGAAACTATCCAGCCCCAGATACAGTGAACCAAAAGTAAAATATCCGAGTTAGAAAGAGGGATGAACCGAAACAGGGTCCCGGGGCAGATATAGTGACACACCAGGAAACCGTCCAGCCGCAGGTACAGTGAACCATAAGCAAAATATCCTAGTTAGAAACAGGAATGCACCAAAAACGGGTCCCGGGGCAAATATAGTGACTCACCAAGAATCTGTCCAGTCCTAAATACAGTGAATTATAAGAAAAATATTCAAGTTAGAAACACCTAGAAACAGGGATGAACCGAAACATGGTACCGGGGCTGATATAGTGACTCACCAGGAAACTGTCCAGTCCTCGATACAGTGAACTATAAGAAAAATCTCCGAGTTAGAAACATTTAGAAACAGGGATGAACCGAAACAGGGTCCCGGAGCAGATATAGTGACTCACCAGGAAACTGTCCAGTCCCAGATAAAGTGAACGATAAGAAAAAATATCCGAGTCAGAAATAGGGATGAACCAAAACAGGGCCCTGGGCCAGATATAGTGACTCACAAAGAAACTATCCAGCCACAGATACAGTGAACCAGAAGAAAAAAATCCGAGTTAGAAAGAGGGATGAACCGAAACAGGGTCCCGGGGCAGATATAGTGACTCACCAGGAAACTGTCCTGCCCTAGATAAAATGAACCATAAGAAAAATATCCGAGTTAGAAACAGGGATGAACCGAAACAGGGTCCTGGGCAGATATGGTGACTCACTAGCAAACTGTCCAGCCCCAGACACAGTTAACCAAAAGAAAAATATCCAAGTTTGAAACAGATAGAAACAGGGATGATCCGAAAAAGGGTCCCGGGGCAGATATAGTGACACGCCAGGAAACCGTCCAGCCGCAGGTACAGTGAACCAGAAGAAATATATCCGAGTTAGAAAAAGGGATGAACCGAAACAGAGTCCCGGGGCAGACATAGTGGCTCACCAGGAAACTGTCCAGCCCCAGATACAGTGAACCAAAAGAAAAATATCCGAGTTAGAAACATTTAGAAACTGGGATGAACTGAAACAGGGCCCTGGCCCAGATACAGTGACTCACCAGGAAACTAGTCAGCCTCAGTTACAGTGAACCAAAAGAAAAATATCCGAGTTAGAAACAGGGATGAACCGAAAAGGGCTCTGGGCCAGATATAGTGACTCAACAGGAAACTATCCAGCCCAAGATACAGTGAACCAGAAGAAAAATATCTGAGTTAGAAACAGAGATGAACCGAAACAGGGTGTCGGGGCTGATATAGTGACTCACCAGGAAACTGTCCAGTCCCAGATTAAGTGAACAATAAGAAAAATATCCGAGTCAGAAACAGGGATGAACCGAAACAGCGCCCTTGGCCAGATATACTGAATCACCAGGAAACTATCTAGCCCCAGATACAGTGAACCAGAAGAAAATATCCGAGTTAGAAACAGGGATGAACGGAACACGGGTCCCGGGGCAAATATATTGACGCACCAGGAATCTGTGCAGTCCTAGATACAGTGAATTATAAGAAAAATATCCGAGTTAGAAACAGGGATGAATCGAAACAGGGTCCCGGGGCAGATATAGTGACTCACCAGGAAACTCTCCAGCCCCAGATACAGTGAACCATAAGAAAAATATCTGAGTTAGAAACAGGGATGAACCGAAAACGGGTCCCGAGGCATATATATTGACTCGCCAGGAATTTCTCCAGTCCTCGATACAGTGCACTATAACAAAAATATCAGAGTTAGAAACAGTTAGAAATAGCGATGAAAAGAAACAGGGTCCCGGGGTAGATATAGTGACTCACCAGGAAACTGTCCAGCCCTAGATACGGTGAACCATAAGAAAAATATCTGAGTCAGAAACAGGGATGTACCGAAACCGGGTTCCGGGGCAGATATATTGACTCACCAGGAAATTTTCCTGTCCCGGATAAATTGAACAATAAGAAAAATATCCGAGTCAGAAACAGGGATGAACCGAAACAGGGCCCTGGGCCAGAATTAGTGACTCACCAGGAATCTATCCAGCCCTAGATACAGTGAACCAGAAGAAAAATATTCGAGTTAGAAACATGGATGAACCGAAACAGGGATCCGGGGCAGATATAGTGACTCACCAGGAAACTGTCCAGCCCCAGATACAGTGAACCATAAGAAAAATATCCGAGTTAGAAACAGGGATGAACCGAAAACGAGTCCCGGGGCAGATAAAGTGACTCACCAGGAATCTGTTCAGTCCTAGATACAGAGAATTATAAGAAAAATATTCGAGCTAGAAACATTTAGAAACAGGGATGAACCGAAACAAGGTTCCGGGGCCGATATAATGACTTACCAGCAAACTGTCCAGTCCCAGATAAAGTGAACCATAAGATATATATCCGAGTCAGAAATAGGGACGAACCGAAACAGGGCCCTGGTCCAGATATAGTGACTCACCAGGAAACTATCCAGCCCCAGATACAGTGAACTAGAAGTAAAATATCCGAGTTAGAAAGAGGGATGAACCAAAACAGGGTCCCGGGGCAGATATAGTGACTCACCGGGAAACTGTCCAGCCCCAGATAAAATGAAACATAAGAAAAATATACGAGTTGGAAACAGGGATGAACCGAAAACGGGTTCCGGGGCATATACATTGCCTCACCATGAATCTGTCCAGTCCTAGATACAGTGAATTATATGAAAAATATTCGAGTTAGAAACACTTAGAAACAAGGATGAACCGAAACATGGTCTTGGAGCTGATATAGTGACTCACCCGGAAACTGTCCAGTCCTAGATAAAGTGAACCATAAAAAAAATATCTGAGTCAGAAATAGGGATGAACCGAAACAGGGCCCTGGGCCAGATATAGTGACTCACCAGGAAACTATGCAGCCCCAGATACAGTGAACCATAAGAAAAATATCCGAGTTAGAAACAGGGTCCCGGGGCAGATATAGTGACTTACCAGGAAATTGTCCAGCCCCAGATACCGTGAACCAAAAGAAAAATATCCAAGTAAGAAACAGTTAGAAACAGGGATGAACCGAAACAGGGTCCTAGGGCAGATATAGTGACTCACTAGGAAACTGTCCAGTCCCAGATACAGGGAACCATAAGAAAAATATCTGACTCAGAAACAGGGATGAACCGAAACAGGGCCCTGGGCCTAAAATAGTGACTCACCCGGAAACTGTCCAGCCCCAGATACAGTGAACCATAAGAAAAATATCCGACTAAGAAACAGTTAGAAACAGGGATGAACAGAAACAGGGTCCCGGGGTAGATATAGCGACTCACCAGGAAACTGTCTAGCCCTAGATACAGTGAACCGTAAGAAAAATATCTGAGTCAGAAACAGTTAGAAAAAGGGATGAACCGAAAACGGGTCCCGAGGCAGATACAGTGAACTAGAAGAAAAATATCTGAGTTAGAAACAGGGATGAACAGAAACAGGGTCCCGGGGCTGATATAGTGACTCACTAGGAATCTGTCCAGTCCTAAATACAGTGAATTATAAGAAAAATGTCCGAGTTAGAAACATTTAGAAACAGGGATGTCCCGAAATAGGGACGAACCCAAACAGGGCCCTGGGCCATATATAGTGACTCACAAGGAAACTATCCAGCCCCAGATACAGTGAACCAGAAGTAAAATATCCGAGTTAGAAAGAAGGATGAACCGAAACAGGGTCCCGGGGCAGATATAGTGACACACCAGGAAACCGTCCAGCCGCAGGTACAGTGAACCATAAACAAAATATCCGAGCTAGAAACAGGAATGCACCGAAAACGGGTCCCGGGGCAAATATAGTGACTCACCAAGAATCTGTCCAGTCCTAAATACAGTGAATTATAAGCAAAATATTCAAGTTAGAAACACCTAGAAACAGGGATGAACCGAAACATGGTACCGGGGCTGATATAGTGACTCACCAGGAAACTGTCCAGTCCTCGATACAGTGAACTATAAGAAAAATCTCCGAGTTAGAAACATTTAGAAACAGGGATGAACCGAAACATGGTCCCCGGGCTGATATAGTGACTCACCAGGAAACTGTCCAGTCCTCGATACAGTGAACTATAAGAAAAATATCCGAGTTAGTAACATTTAGAAACAGGGATGAATCAAAACAGGGTCTCGGGGCAAATATAGTGACTCACCAGAAAACTGTCCAGCCCCAGGTACAGTGAACCAAAAGAAAAATATCCGAGTTAGAAACAATTAGAAACTGGGATGAACCGAAACATGGCCCTGGCCCAGATATAGTGACTCACCAGGAAACTAGTCAGCCCCAGTTACAGTGAACCAGAAGAAAGATATACGAGTTAGAAAAAGGGATGAACCGAAACAGAGTCCCGGGGCAGACATAGTGACTCACCAGGAAACTGTCCAGCCCCAGATACAGTGAACGAAAAGAAAAATATCTGAGTTAGAAACATTTAGAAACAGGGATGAACCGAAACAGGGTCCCGGAGCATATATAGTGACTCACCAGGAAACTGTCCAGTCCCAGATAAAGTGAACGGTAAGAAAAAATATCCGAGTCCGAAATAGGGATGAACCAAAACAGGGCCCTGGGCCAGATATAGTGACTCACAAAGAAACTATCCAGCCACAGATAGAGTGAACCAGAAGAAAAAAATCCGAGTTAGAAAGAGGGATGTACCGAAACAGGGTCCCGGGGCAGATATAGTGACTCACCAGGAAACTGTCCAGCCCTAGATAAAATGAACCATAAGAAAAATATCCGAGTTAGAAACAGGGATGAACCGAAACAGGGTCCTGGGGCAGATATAGTGACTCACTAGCAAACTGTCCAGCCCCAGACACAGTTAACCAAAAGAAAAATATCCAAGTTAGAAACAGATAGAAACAGGGATGATCCGAAAAAGGGTCCCGGGGCAGATATAGTGACACGCCAGGAAACCGTCCAGCCGCAGGTACAGTGAACCAGAAGAAATATATCCGAGTTAGAAACAGGGACGAACCGAAAACGGGTCCCGGGTCAGATATAGTGACTCGCCAGGAATCTGTCCAATCCTCGATACAGTGAACTATAAAAAAAAATATCCGATTTAGAAACAGGGATGATCCGAAACAGGGTTCCGGGGCAGATATAGTGTCTCACCAGGAAACTGTTCAGTCCCAGATAAAGTTAACCATAAGAAAAATATACGAGTCAGAAAGAGGGACGAACCGAAACAGGGCCCTGGTCCAGATATAGTGACTCACCAGGAAACTATCCAGCCCCAGATACAGTGAACCAGAAGTAAAATATCCGAGTTAGAAAGAGGGATGAACCGAAACAGGGTCCCGGGGCAAATATAGTGACACACTAGGAAACCGTCCAGCCGCAGGTACAGTGAACCATAAGCAAAATATTCGAGTTAGAAACAGGGATGAACCGAAAACGGGTTCCGGGGCATATACATTGACTCTCCAGGAATCTGTCGAGTCCTATATACAGTGAACTATATGAAAAATATTCGAGTTAGAAACACTTAGAAACAGGGATGAACCGAAACATGGTCCCGGGGCTGATATAGTGACTCACCAGGAAACTGTCCAGTCCTCGATACAGTGAACTATAAGAAAATTATCCGAGTTAGAAACATTTAGAAACAAGGATGAACCGAAACAGGGTCCCGGAGCAGATATAGTGACTCACCAGGAAACTGTCCAGTCCCAGATAATGTGAACCATAAGAAAAATATCCCAGTCAGAAATAGGGATGAACCGAAACAGGGCCCTGGGCCAGATATAGTGACTCACCAAGAAACTATCCAGCCCCAGATACAGTGAACCAGAAGAAAAAAATCCGAGTTAGAAAGAGAGATGAACCGAAACAGGGCCCCGGGGCAGATATAGTGACTCACCGGGAAACTGTCCAGCCCCAGAGAAAATGAACCATAAGAAAAATATCCGAGTTAGAAACAGGGATGAACCGAAAACGGGTTCCAGGGCATATACATTGACTCACCAGGAATCTTTCAAGTCCTAGATACAGTGAATTATATGAAAAATATTCGAGTTAGAAACACTTAGAAATAGGATGAACCGAAACATGGTCTCGGGGCTGATATATTGACTCACCAGGAAACTGTCCAGTCCTCGATACAGTGAACTATAAGAAAAATATCCGAGTTAGAAACATTTAGAAACAGGGATGAACCGAAACAGGGTCCCGGGGCGGATATAGTGACTCACAAGGAAACTGTCCAGTCCCAGATAAAGTAAACCATAAGAAAAATATCCGAGTCAGAAAGAGGGATGAACCGAAACAGGGCCCTGGGCCAGATATAGTGACTCTCCAGGAAACTATCCAGCCCCAGATACAGTGAACCAGAAGAAAAATATCCGAGTTAGAAATAGGGATGAACCGAAAATGGGTACCGAGGCAAATATAGTGACTCACCAGGAATCTGTCCAGTCTTAGATACAGTGAATTATAAGAAAAATATCCAAGTTAGAAACATTTAGGAAAAGGGATGAACCGAAACAGGGCCCTGGGCCAGATATAGTGACTCAACAGGAAACTATCCAGCCCACGATACAGTGAACCAAAAGAAAGATATCTGAGTTAGAAACAGGGATGAACCGAAACAGGGTCCCGGAGCAGATATAGTGACTCAACAGGAAACTGTCCAGTCCCAGATAAAGTGAACGATAAGAAAAAATATCCGAGTCCGAAATAGGGATGAACCAAAACAGGGCCCTGGGCCAGATATAGTGACTCACAAAGAAACTATCCAGCCACAGATATAGTGAACCAAAAGAAAAAAATCCGAATTAGAAAGAGGGATGTACCGAAACAGGGTCCCGGGGCAGATATAGTGACTCACCAGGAAACTGTCCAGCCCTAGATAAAATGAACCATAAGAAAAATATCCGAGTTAGAAACAGGGATGAACCGAAACAGGGTCCTGGGGCAGATATAGTGACTCACTAGCAAACTGTCCAGCCCCAGACACAGTTAACCAAAAGAAAAATATCCAAATTAGAAACAGATAGAAACAGGGATGATCCGAAAAAGGGTCCCGGGGTAGATATAGTGACACGCCAAGAAACCGTGCAGCCGCAGGTACAGTGAACCAGAAGAAATATATCCGAGTTAGAAACAGGGATGAACCGAAAACGGGTCCCGGGGCAGATATAGTGACTCACCAGGAATTTGTCCAATCCTCGATACAGTGAACTATAAAAAAAATATCCGATTTAGAAACAGGGATGATCCGAAACAGGGTTCCGGGGCAGATATAGTGACTCACCAGGAAACTGTTCAGTCCCAGATAAAGTTAACCATAAGAAAAATATCCGAGTCAGAAAGAGGGACGAACCGAAACAGGGCCCTGGTCCAGATATAGTGACTCACCAGGAAACTATCCAGCCCTAGATACAGTGAACCAGAAGAAAAATATCTGAGTTAGAAACAGGGATGAAACGAAACAGGGTCCCGGGGCAGATATACTGACTCACCAGGAATCTGTCCAGTCATAGATACAGTGAATTATAAGAAAAATATCCGAGTTAGAAACATTTAGATACAGGGATGAACCGAAAACAGGTCCCGAGGCATATATATTGACTCCCCAGGAATTTGTCCAGTCCTTGATACAGTGCACTATAAGAAAAATATCCGAGTAAGAAACAGTTAGAAACAACGATGAAAAGAAACAAGGTCCCGAGGTAGATATAGTGACTCACCAGGAAACTGTCCAGCCCTAGATACGGTGAACCATAAGAAAAATATCTGAGTCAGAAACAGTTAGAAACAGGGATGTACCGAAACCGGGTCCCGGGGAAGATATATTGACTTACCAGGAAACTTTCCTGTCCCAGATAAAGTGAACCATAAGAAAAATATCCGTGTCTGAAACAGGGATGAACCGAAACAGGGCCCTGGGCCAGATTTAGTGACTCACCAGGAAACTGTCCAGCCCTAGATACAGTGAACCAGAAGAAAAATATTTAAGTTAGAAACATGGATGAACCGAAACAGGGTCCCGGGGCAGATATAATGACTCACTAGGAAACTGTCCAGCCCCAGATACAGTGAACCGTAAGAAAAATATCCGAGTTAGAAATTGGAATGAACCGAAAACGTGTCCCGGGGCAGATAAAGTGACTCACTAGGAATCTGTCTAGTCCTAGACACAGTGAATTATAAGAAAAATATTCGAGCTAGAAACATTTAGAAACAGGGATGAATCGAAACATGGTTCCGGGCCAGATATAGTGACTCACCAGGAAACTTTGCACAGTGAACCATAAGAAAAATATCCGAGTTAGAAACAGGGATGAACCGAAAAAGGGTCCCGGGGCAGATATAGTGACTCACCAGGAAACCGTCTAGCCCCAGATACAATGAACCAAAAGAAAAATATCCAAGTAAGAAACAGTTAAAAACAGGGATGAACCGAAACAGGGCCCTGGGCCTGATATAGTGACTCACCCGGAAATTGTCCAGCCTCAAATACAGTGAACCATAAGAAAAATATCCGAGTAAGAAACTGTTAGAAACAGGGATGAACAGAAACAGGGTCCCGCGGTACATATAGTGACTCACCAGGAAACTGTCTAGCCCTAGATACAGCGAACCATAAAAAAAATATCTGAGTCAGAAACAGTTAGAAACAAGGATGTACCGAAAGGGGGTCCCGGGGCAGATATAGTGACTCGCAAGGAATCTGTCCAGTCCTCTATGCAGTGAACCAGAAGAAAAATATCCGAGTCAGAAACAGGGATGAACCGAAACAGGGCCCTGGGCCATATATAGTGACTCACCAGGAAACTTTCCAGCCCTAGATACAGTGAACCAGAAAAAAAATATTCGAGTTAGAAACAGGGATGAACCGAAACAGGGTCTCGGGGCTGATATAGTGACTCACCAGGAAACTGTCCAGCCCCAGATACAGTGAACCATAAGAAAAATATCAGAGTTAGAAACAGGGATGAACCGAAAACGGGTCCCGGGGCAGATATAGTGACTCACCAGGAATCTGTCCAGTCCTAGATACAGTTAATTATAAAAAAAATATTCGAGTTTGAAACAATTAGAAACAGGGATGAACGGAAACATGGTCCCGGGGCTGATATAGTGACTCAACAGGAAACAGTCCAGTCCTCGATACAGTGAACTATAAGAAAAATATCCGAGTTAGAAACATTTAGAAACAGGGATGAACCGAAACAGGGTCCCGGGGCTGATATAGTGAGTCACCAGGAAACTGTCCAGCCCCAGATACAGTGAACCATAAGAAAAATATTCGAGTTAGAAACAGGGATGAACCGAAAACGGGTCCCGGGGCAGATATAGTGACTCACCAGGAATCTGTCCAGTCCTAGATACAGTGAATTATAAGAAAAATATTCGAGTTAGAAATATTTAGAAAAATGGATGAACCGAAACAGCGTCCTGGGGCAGATATAGTGACTCACTAGGAAACTGTCCAGTCCCTGATAAAGTGAACCAAAAGAAAAATATCCGAGTCAGAAACAGGGATGAACCGAAACAGGGCCCTGGGCAAGATATAGTGACTCACCAGGAAACTATCCAGCCCTAGATACAGTGAACAAGAAGAAAAATATTTGAGTTAGAAACATGGATGAACCGAAACAGGGTCCCGGGGCAGATATAGTGACTCATCAGGAAACTGTCCAGCCCCAGATACAATGAACCATAAGAAAAATACCCGAGTCAGAAATAGGTATGAACCGAAACAGGGCCCTGGGCCAGATATAGTGACTCACCCGGAAACTATCCAGCCCTAGATACAGTGAACAAGAAGAAAAATATTCGAGTTAGAAACATGGATGAACCGAAACAGGGTCCCGGGGCAGATATGGTGACTCACCAGGAAACTGTCCAGCCCCAGATACAGTGAACCATAAGAAAAATATCCGAGTTAGAAACAGGGATGAACCGAAAACGGGTCCCGGGGCAGATATAGTGACTCACCAGGAATCTGTCCAGTCATAGATACAGTGAATTATAAGAAAAATATTCGAGTTAGAAACACCTAGAAACAGGGATGAACCGAAACATGGTCCCGGGGCTGATATTGTGACTCAACAGGAAACTGTCCAGTCCTCGATACAGTGAACTATAAGAAAAATATTCGAGTTAGAAACATTTAGAAACAGGGATTAACCGAAACATGGTCCCGGGGCTGATATAGTGAGTCACCAGGAAACTGTCCAGTCCTCGATACAGTGAACTATAAGAAAAATATCCGAGTTAGTAACATTTATAAACAGGGATGAACTGAGACAGGGTCTCGGGGCAGATATAGTGACTCACTAGAAAACTGTCCAGCCCCAGGTACAGTGAACCATAAGCAAAATATCCGAGTTAGAAACAGGGATGATCCGAAAACGGGTCCTGGGGCAGATATAGTGACTTACCAGGAATCTGTCCAGTCCTCGATACAGTGAACTATAAGAAAAATATCCAAGTTAGAAAGATTTAGAAACATAGATAAACCGAAACAGTGTCCCGGGGCAGATATAGTGACTCACCAGGAAACTGTCCAGTCCCAGATAAAGTGAACAATAATAAAAATATCCGAGTCAGAAATAGGGATACACCGAAAAAGTGTCTCGGGGCAGATATAGTGACACAGCAGGAAACCGTCCAGCCGCAGGAACAGTGAACCATAAGAAAAATATCCGAGTTAGAAAAAGGGATAACCCAAAAACGGGTCCCGTGGCAGATATAGTGACTCAACAGGAATCTGTCATGTCCTCGATACAGTGAACTATAAGAAAAATATCCAAGTTAGAAACATTTAGAAACAGGGATGAACCGAAACAGGGTCCCGGAGCAGATATAGTGACTCACCAAGAAACTGTCCAGTCCCAGATAAAGTGAACCATAAGAAAAATATACGAGTCAGAAAGAGGGATGAACCGAAACAGGGCCTTGGGCCAGATATAGTGCCTCACCAGAAAACTATCCAGCCCCAGATACAGTGAACCAGAAGAAAAATATTCGATTTAGAAACAGGGATGAACCGAAACAGGGCCCCGGGGCGATATAGTGACTCACCAGGAAACTATCCAGTCCCAGATATAGTGAACCATAAGAAAAATATCCGAGTCAGAAATAGGGATGAACTGAAACAGGTCCTAGGCCAGATATAGTAACTCAACAGGAAACTATCCAGCCCCATATACAGTGAACCAGATTAGAGTTAGAAACAGGGATGAACCGAAACAGGGTCCCGGGCCAGATATAGTGACTCGCCAGGAAACTGTCCAGCCCCAGATACAGTGAACCATAAGAAAAATATCCGAGTTTGAAACAGGGATCAACTGAAACAGGGCCCTAGGCCAGATATAGTGTCTCACCAGGATACTATCCAGCCCCAGATACAGTGAACCAGCAGAAAAATATTCGGGTTAGAAATAGGGATGAACCGAAACAGGGTCTCGGGGCAGATATAGTTACTCACCAGGAAACTGCCCAGCCCAGATACAGTGAACCATAAGAAAAATATCCGAGTTAGAAACAGGGATGAACCGAAAATGGCTCCCGGGGCAGATATAGTGACTCACAAAGAATCTGTCCAGTTATAGAAATAGTGAATTATGAGAAAAATATTCGAGTTAGAAACATTTAGAAACAGGGATGAACCGAAACAGGGTTCCGGGGCAGTTATAGTGACTCACCAAGAAACTGTCCAGTCCTAGATAACGTGAACCATAAAAAAAATATCCGAGTCAGAAAGAGGTATGAACCGAAACAGGGTCCCGGGGCAGATATAATGACTCACCAGGAAATTGTCCAGCCCCAGATACAGTGAACCAAAAGAAAAATATCCAAGTAAGAAATAGTTAGAAACAGGGTCCTAGGGCAGATATAGTGACTCACCAGGAAACTGTCCAGTCCCAGATACAGGGAACCATAAGAAAAATATCTGACTCAGAAACAGGGATGAACTGAAACAGGGCCCTGGGCCTGAAATAGTGACTCACCCGGAAACTGTCCAGACCCAGATACAGTGAACCATAAAAAAAATATTCGAGTAAGAAACAGTTAGAAACAGGGATGAACTGAAACAGGGTCCCGAGGTAGATATAGTGACTCACCAGGAAACTGTCTAGCCCTAGATACAGTGAACCGTAAGAAAAATATCTGAGTCAGAAACAGGGATGTACCGAAACCTGGTCCCGGGGCAGATATAGTGACTCGCAAGGAATCTGTCCAGTCCTCGATACAGTGCACTATAGGAAAAATATACAAGTTAGAAACATTTAGAAATAGGGATGAACCGAAACAGGGTCCCGGAGCAGATATAGTGACTCACCAGGAAACTGTCCAGTCCCAGATAAGGTGAACCATAAGAAAAATATAAGAGTCAGAAATAGGGACGAACCGAAACAGGGCCCTGGGCCAGATATAGTGACTCACCAGGAAACTATGTAGCCCCAAATACAGTGAACCATAAGAAAAATATCCGAGTTAGAAATAGGGATCAACCGAAACAGGGTCCCGGGGCAGATATAGTGACTCACCAGGAAACTGTCTAGTCCCAGATTAAGTGAACAATAGGAAAAATATCCGAGTCAGAAACAGGGATGAACCGAAACAGGGATCTGGGCCAGATATAGTGACTCACCAGGAAACTATCCAGCCCCAGATACAGTGAACCAGAAGAAAAATATCCGAGTTAGAAACAGGGATGAACGGAAAACGGGTCCCGGGGAAAATATAGTGACTCAACAGGAATTTGTCCAGTCCTACATACATTGAATTATAAGAAAAATATCCGAGTTAGAAACATGTAGAAACAGGAATGAACCGAAACAGGGCCCTGGGCCAGATATAGTGACTGAACAGGAAACTATCCAGCTCAAGATACAATGAACCAGAAGAAAAATATCTGAGTTAGAAACAGGGATGAACCGAAACAAGGTCTCGGGGCAGATATAGTGACACACCAGGAATCTGTCCAGTCCCAGATTAAGTGAACAATAAGAAAAATATCCGGGTTAGAAACAGGGATGAACCGAAACAGGGCCCTGGGCAAGATATAGTGACTCACCAGGAAGCTATCCAGCCCCAGATACAGTGAACCAGACGAAAAATATTCGAGTTAGAAACAGGGATGAACCGGAACAGGGTCCCGGGGTAGATATAGTGACTCACCAGGAAACTGTCCAGCCCCAGATACAGTGAACCATAAGAAAAATATTCGAGTTACAAACAGGGATGAACCAAAAACGGGTCCCGAGGCATATATACTGACTCGCCAGGAATTTGTCCAGTCCCCGATACAGTGCACTATAAGAAAAATATAAGAGTTAGAAACAGTTAGAAACAGTGATGACCAAAAATAGGGTCCCGAGGTAGATATAGTGACTCACCAGGAAACTGTCCAACCCTAGATACGGTGAACCATAAGAAAAATAACTGAGTCAGAAACAGTTAGAAACAGGGATGTACCAAAACCGGGTCCTGGGGCAGATATATTGACTCAACAGGAAACTTTCCTGTCCTAGAAAAAGTGAACCTTAAGAAAAATATCCGAGTTAGAAACAGGGATGAACCGAAACAGGGCTCTGGGCCATATATAGTGACTCACCAGGAAACTATCCAGCCCTAGATACAGTGAACCAGAAGAAAAATATTCGAGTTAGAAACAGAGATGAACCGAAACAGGGTCCCGGGGCAGATATAGTGACTCACCAGGAAACTGTCCAGCCCCAGAGACAGTGAACCATAAGAAAAATATCCGAGTTGGAAACAGGGATGAACCGAAAACGAGTCCCGGGGCAGATATAGTGACTCTCCAGGAATCTGTCCAGTCATAGATACAGTGACTTATAAGAAAAATATTCTAGTTAGAAACATTTAGAAACAGGGATGAACCTAAACAGCGTCCCGGGGCAGATATAATGGCTCACCAGGAAACTGTCCAGTCCCAGATAAAGGGAATCAAAAGAAAAATATCCGAGTCAGAAACAGGGATGAACCGAAACAGGGCCCTGGGCCAGATATAGTGACTCACCAGGAAACTATCCAGCCCTAGATACAGTGAGCTAGAAGAAAAATATTTGAGTTAGAAACATGGATGAACCGAAACAGGGTCCCGGGGCAGATATAGTGACTCAACTGGAAACTATCCAGCCCCAGATACAGTAAACCATAAGAGAAATATCCGAGTCAGAAATAGGGATGAACCGAAACAGAGCCCTGGGCCAGATATAGTGACTCACCCGGAAACTATCCAGCCCTACATACAGTGAACCAGAAGAAAAATATTCGAGTTAAAAACATGGATGAACCGGAACAGGGTCCCGGGGCAGATATAGTGACTCACCAGGAAAGTGTCCAGCCCCAGGTACAGTGAACCATAAGAAAAATATCCGAGTTAGAAACAGGGATGAACCGAAAACGGGTCCCAGGGTAGATATAGTGACTCACCAGGAATCTGTCCAGTCCTAGATACAGTGAATTATAAGAAAAATATTCGAGTTAGAAACATTTAGAAACAGGGATGAACCGAAACAGCGTCTCGAGGTAGATATAGTGACTCACCAGGAATCTGTCCAGTCCTTGATACAGTGAATTATATGAAAAATATCTGAGTTAGAAAATTTAGAAACAGGGATGAACCGAAACAGGGTCCCGGGGTAGATATAGTGACTCAACAGGAAACTGTCCAATCCTCGATACAGTGAACTATAAGAAAAATATCCGAGTTAGAATCAGTTAGAAACAGGGATGAATCGAAAAGGGGTCCTGGGACAGATATAGTGACTCACTAGAAAACTGTCCAGCCCCAGGTACAGTGAACCATAAGCAAAATATCCGAGTTAGAAACAGGGATGATCCGAAAACGGGTCCTGGGGCAGATATAGTGACTTACCAGGAAACTGTCCAGTCCTCGATAAAGTGAACTATAAGAAAAATATCCAAGTTAGAAAGATTTAGAAACATGGATAAACCGAAACAGTGTCCCGGGGCAGATATAGTGACTCACCAGGAAACTGTCCAGTCCCAGATAAAGTGAACAATAAGAAAAATATCCGAGTCAGAAATAGGGATACACCGAAAAAAGGTCCCGGGGCAGATATAGTGAAACAGCAGGAAACCCTCCAGCCGTAGGTACAGTGAACCATAAGCAAAATATCCGAGTTAGGAAAAGGGATGACCCAAAAACGGGTCCCGTGGCAGATATAGTGACTCACCAGGAAACTGTCCAGTCCCAGATAAAGTGAACCATAAGAAAAATATACGAGTCAGAAATAGGGATGAACCGAAACAGGGCCTTGGGCCAGATATAGTGCCTCACCAGAAAACTATCTAGCCCCAGATACAGTGAACCAGAAGAAAAATATCCGAGTTAGAAACAGGGATGAACCGAAAAAGGGTCCGGGGGTAGATATAGTGACACACCAGGAAACCGTCCAGCCGCAGGTATAGTGTACCAGAAGAAAAATATCCGAGTTAGAAACAGGGATGAACCGAAAACGGGTCCCGGGGCAGATATAGTGACTCACCAGGAATCTGTCCAGTCCTAGAGAAAGTGAACCATAAGAAAAATATCCGTGTCAGAAATAGGGACGAACCGAAACAGGGCCCTGGGCCATATATAGTGACTCACAAGGAAACTATCCAGCCCCAGATACAGTGAACCAGAAGTAAAATATCCGAGTTAGAAAGAGGGATGAACCGAAACAGGGTTCCGGGGCAGATATAGTGACACACCAGGAATCCGTCCAGCCGCAGGTACAGTGAACCATAAGCAAAATATCCGAGTTAGAAACAGGAATGCACCGAAAACGGGTCCCGGGGCAAATATAGTGACTCACCAAGAATCTTTCCAGTCCTAAATACAGTGAATTATAAGAAAAATATTCAAGTTAGAAACACCTAGAAAAAGGGATGAACCGAAACATGGTCCCGGGGCTGATATAGCGACTCACCAGGAAACTGTCCAGTCCTCGATACAGTGAACTATAAGAAAAATCTCCGAGTTAGAAACATTTAGAAACAGGGATGAACCGAAACAGCGTCCCGGGGCAGATATAGTGACTCAACAGGAAACTGTCCAGTCCTCGATACAGTGAACTATAAGAAAAATATCCGAGTTAGTAACATTTAGAAACAGGGATGAACCGAAACAGGGTCTCGGGGCAGATTTAGTGACTCACCAGAAAACTGTCCAGCCCCAGATACAGTGAACCAAAAGAAAAATATCCGAGTTAGAAACAATTAGAAACTGGGACAAACCGAAACATGGCCCTGGCCCAGATATAGTGACTCACTATGAAACTAATCAGCCCCAGTTACAGTGAACCAGAAGAAAAATATACGAGTTAGAAAAAGGGATGAACCAAAACAGAGTCCCGGGGCAGACATAGTGACTCACCAGGAAACTGTCCAGCCCCAGATACAGTGAACCAAAAGAAAAATATCCGGGTTAGAAACATTTAGAAACAGGGATGAACCGAAACAGGGTCCCGGAGCAGATATAGTGACTCACCAGGAAACTGTCCAGTCCTAGATAAAGTGAACCATAAGAAAAATATTCGAGTCAGAAATAGGGATGAACCGAAACAGGGCCCTGGGCCAGATATAGTGACTCACAAAGAAACTATCCAGCCACAGATACAGTGAACCAGAAGAAAAAAAATCCGAGTTAGAAAGAGGGATGAACCGAAACAGGGTCCCGGGGCAGATATAGTGACTCACCAGGAAACTGTCCAGCCCGAGATAAAATGAACCATAAGAAAAATATCCGAGTTAGAAACAGGGATGAACCGAAACAGGGTCCTGGCGCAGATATAGTGACTCACTAGAAAACTGTCCAGCCCCAGACACAGTTAACCAAAAGAAAAATATCCAAGTTAGAAACAGATAGAAACAGGGATGATCTGAAAAAGGGTCCCGGGGCAGATAAAGTGATACGCCAGGAAACCGTCCAGCCGCAGGTACAATGAACCAGAAGAAATATATCCGAGTTAGAAATAGGGATGAACCGAAAACGGGTCCCGGGGCAGATATAGTGACTCACCAGGAATATGTCCAATCCTCGATACAGTGAACTATAAGAAAAATATCCGATTTAGAAACAGGGATGAACCGAAACAGGGTTCCGGGGCAGATATAGTGACTCACCAGGAAACTGTTCAGTCCCAGATAAAGTGAACCATAAGAAAAATATCCGAGTCAGAAATAGGGACGAACCGAAACAGGGCCCTGGTCCAGATATAGTGACTCACCAGGAAACTATCCAGCCCCAGTTACAGTGAACCAGAAGTAAAATATCCGAGTTAGAAAGAGGGATGAACCGAAACAGGGTCCCGGGGCAAATATAGTGACACACCAGGAAACCGTCCAGCCGCAGGTACAGTGAACCATAAGCAAAATATTCGAGTTAGAAACAGGGATGAACCGAAAACAGGTTCCGGGGCATATACATTGACTCACCAGGAATCTGTCGAGTCCTATATACAGTGAACTATATGAAAAATATTCGAGTTAGAAACACTTAGAAACAGGGATGAACCGAAACATGGTCCCGGGGCTGATATAGTGACTCACCAGGAAACTGTCCAGTCCTCGATACAGTGAACTATAAGAAAATTATCCGAGTTAGAAACATTTAGAAACAAGGATGAACCGAAACAGGGTCCCGGAGCAGATATAGTGACTCACCAGGAAACTGTCCAGTCCCAGATAATGTGAACCATAAGAAAAATATCCCAGTCAGAAATAGGGATGAACCGAAACAGGGCCCTGGGCCAGATATAGTGACTCACCAAGAAACTATCCAGCCCCAGATACAGTGAACCAGAAGAAAAAAATCCGAGTTAGAAAGAGAGATGAACCGAAACAGGGTCCCGGGGCAGATATAGTGACTCACCGGGAAACTGTCCAGCCCCAGATAAAATGAACCATAAGAAAAATATCCGAGTTAGAAACAGGGATGAACCGAAAACGGGTTCCGGGGCATATACATTGACTCACCAGGAATCTGTCCAGTCCTAGATACAGTGAATTATATGAAAAATATTCGAGTTAGAAACAGTTAGAAATAGGATGAACCGAAACATGGTCTTGTGGCTGATATAGTGACTCACCAGGAAACTGTCCAGTCCTCGATACAGTGAACTATAAGAAAAATATCCGAGTTAGAAACATTTAGAAACAGGGATGAACCGAAACAGGGTCCCGGGGCAGATATAGTGACTCACCAGGAAACTGTCCAGTCCCAGATAAAGTGAACCATAAGAAAAATATCCGAGTCAGAAAAAGGGATGAACCGAAACAGGGCCCTGGGCCAGATATAGTGACTCACCAGGAAACTATCCAGCCCCAGATACAGTGAACCAGAAGAAAAATATCCGAGTTAGAAATAGGGATGAACGGAAAATGGGTACCGAGGCAAATATAGTGACTCACCAGGAATCTGTCCAGTCCTAGATACAGTGAATTATAAGAAAAATATCCAAGTTGGAAACATTTAGGAAATGGGATGAACCGAAACAGGGACCTGGGCCAAATATAGTGACTCAACAGGATACTATCCAGCCCAAGATACAGTGAACCAAAAGAAAGATATGTGAGTTAGAAACAGGGATGAACCGCAAAAGGGTCCCGGGGCAGATATAGTGTCTCACCAGGAAACTGTCCAGCCCCAGGTACAGTGAACCATAAGCGAAATATCCGAGTTAGAAATAGGGATTAACCGAAAACGGGTCCCGAGGAAGATATAGTGACTCACAAGGAAACTGTCCAGTCCTAGATACAGTGAATTATAAGAAAAATATTCGAGTTAGAAATATTTAGAAACAGGGATGAACCGAAACAGGGTCACGGGGCAGAGATAGTGACTCACCAGGAAACTGTCCAGTCCTCTATACAGTAAACTATAAGAAAAATATCCGAGTTAGAAACATTTAAAAACAGGGATGAACCGAAACAGGGTCCCGGGGCAGATATAGTGACTCACCAGGAAACTGTCCAGTCCCAGATAAAGTGAACCATAAGAAAAATATCCGAGTCAGAAATAGGGATGAACAGAAATAGCGCCCTGACCCAGATATAGTGACTCACCAGCAAACTAGTCAGCCCCAGTTACAGTGAACTAGAAGAAAAATATCCGAGTTAGAAATAGGGATGAACCGAAACAGGTTCCTGGGGCAGATATAGTGACTCACCAGGAAACTGTCCAGCCCCAGATACAGTGAACCAAAAGAAAAATATCCGAGTTAGAAACAGTTAGAAACATGGATGAACCGAAACAGGGTTCTGGGGCAGATATAGTGACTCACCAGCAAACTGTCCAGTCCCAAGTAAAGTGAACCATAAGAAAAAATATCCGAGTCAGAAATAGGGACGAACTGAAACAGGGCCCTAGGCCAGATATAGTGACTCAATAGGAAACTGTCAAGCCCCAGATACAGTGAACCAGAAGAAAAATATTCGGGTTAGAAACAGGGATGAACCGAAATAGGGTCTCGGGCCAGATATAGTGACACACCAGGAAACTGCCCAGCGCCAGATACAGTGAACCATAAGGAAAATATACGAGTTAGAAACAGGGATGAACCGAAAATGGCTCCCGGGGCAGATATAGTGACTCACAAAGAATCTGTACAGTTATAGAAATAGTGAATTATGAGAAAAATATTCGAGTTAGAAACATTTAGAAACAGGGATGAACTGAAACAGGGTCCCGGGGCAGATATAGTGACTCACCAGGAAATTGTCCAGTCCTCGTTACAGTGAACTATAAGAAAAATATCCGAGTTAGAAACATTTAGAAATAGGGATGAACCGAAACAGGGTTCCGGGGCAGTTATAGTGACTCACCAAGAAACTGTCCAGTCCTAGATAAGGTGAACCATAAAAAAAATATCCGAGTCAGAAAGAGGTATGAACCGAAACAGGGTCCCGGGACAGATATAGTGACTCACCAGGAAATTGTCCAGCCCCAGATACAGTGAACTAAAAGAAAAATATCCAAGTAAGAAACAGTTAGAAACAGGGATGAACTGAAACAGCGTCCCGGGCCAGATATAGTGACTCACCAGGAAACTGTCCAATCCCAGATAAAGGGAACCAAAAGAAAAATATCTGAGTCAGAAACAGGGATGAACCGAAACAGGGCCCTGCGCCAGATATAGTGACTCACCAGGAAACTATCCAGCCCTAGATACAGTGAACCAGAAGGAAAATATTCGAGTTAGAAACATGGATGAACCGAAACAGGGTCCCGGGTCAGATATAGTGACTCACCAGGAAATTGTCCAGCCCCAGATACAGTGAACCATAAGAAAAATATCCGAGTTAGAAACAGGGATGAACCGAAAACGGGTACCGGGGCAGATATAGTGACTCACCAGGAATCTGTCCAGTCTTAGATACAGTGAATTATAAGAAAAATATTCAAGTTAGAAACATTTAGAAACA
>QAOA01000533.1:289148-327930 GCA_003255065.1 Cercis canadensis
GGTCCCGAGGCATATATATTGACTCCCCAGGAATTTGTCCAGTCCTTGATACAGTGCACTATAAGAAAAATATCCGAGTAAGAAACAGTTAGAAACAGCGATGAAAAGAAACAGGGTCCCGAGGTAGATATAGTGACTCACCAGGAAACTGTCCAGCCCTAGATACGGTGAACCATAAGAAAAATATCTGAGTCAGAAACAGTTAGAAACAGGGATGTACCGAAACCGGGTCCCGGGGAAGATATATTGACTTACCAGGAAACTTTCCTGTCCCAGATAAAGTGAACCATAAGAAAAATATCCGTGTCTGCAAAAGGGATGAACCGAAACAGGGCCCTGGGCCAGATTTAGTGACTCGCCAGGAAACTATCCAGCCCTAGATACAGTGAACCAGAAGAAAAATATTTGAGTTAGAAACATGGATGAAACGAAACAGGGTCCCGGGGCAGATATAGAGACTCACTAGGAAACTGTCCAGCCCCAGATACAGTGAACCGTAAGAAAAATATCCGAGTTAGAAATTGGAATGAACCGAAAACGAGTCCCGGGGCAGATAAAGTGACTCACCAGGAATCTGTCTAGTCCTAGACACAGTGAATTATAAGAAAAATATTCGAGCTAGAAACATTTAGAAACAGGGATGAATCGAAACAGGGTTCCGGGCCAGATATAGTGACTCACCAGGAAACTTTGCAGCCCCAGATACAGTGAACCATAAGAAAAATATCAGAGTTAGAAACAGGGATGAACCGAAAAAGGGTCTCGGGGCAGATATAGTGACTCACCAGGAAACCGTCTAGCCCCAGATACAGTGAACCAAAAGAAAAATATCCAAGTAAGAAACAGTTAGAAACAGGGATGAACCGAAACAGGGCCCTGGGCCTGATATAGTGACTCACCCGGAAACTGTCCAGCCTCAAATACAGTGAACCATAAGAAAAATATCCAAGTAAGAAACAGTTAGAAACAGGGATGAACAGAAACAGGGTCCCGCGGTACATATAGTGACTCACCAGGAAACTTTCTAGCCCTAGATACAGTGAACCATAAAAAAAATATCTGAATCAGAAACAGTTAGAAACATGGATGTACCGAAAGGGGGTCCCAGGGCAGATATAGTGACTCGCAAGGAATCTGTCCAGTCCTCTATGCAGTGAACAAGAAGAAAAATATCCGAGTCAGAAACAGGGATGAACCGAAACAGGGCCCTGGGCCATATATAGTGACTCACCAGGAAACTTTCCGGCCCTAGATACAGTGAACCAGAAGAAAAATATTCGAGTTAGAAACAGGGATGAACTGAAACAGGGTCTCGGGGCTGATATAGTGACTCACCAGGAAACTGTCCAGCCCCAGATACAGTGAACCATAAGAAAAATATCCGAGTTAGAAACAGAGATGAACCGAAAACGGGTCCCGGGGCAGATATAGTGACTCACCAGGAATCTGTCCAGTCCTAGATACAGTTAATTATAAAAAAATATTCGAGTTTGAAACAATTAGAAACAGGGATGAACCGAAACATGGTCCCGGGGCTGATATAGTGACTCAACAGGAAATAGTCCAGTCCTCGATACAGTGAACTATAAGAAAAATATCCGAGTTAGAAACATTTAGAAACAGGGATGAACCGAAACAGGGTCTCGGGGCTTATATAGTGACTCACCAGGAAACTGTCCATCCCCAGATACAGTGAACCATAAGAAAAATATCCGAGTTAGAAACAGGGATGAACCGAAAACGGGTCCCGGGGCAGATATAGTGACTCACCAGGAATCTGTCTAGTCCTAGATACAGTGAATTATAAGAAAAATATTCGAGTTAGAAATATTTAGAAAAATGGATGAACCGAAACAGCGTCCCGGGGCAGATATAGTGACTCACTAGGAAACTGTCCAGTCCCCGATAAAGTGAGCCAAAAGAAAAAAATCCGAGTCAGAAACAGGGATGAACCGAAACAGGGCCCTGGGCCAGATATAGTGACTCACCAGGAAACTATCCAGCCCTAGATACAGTGAACAAGAAGAAAAATATTTGAGTTAGAAACATGGATGAACCGAAACAGGGTCCCGGGGCAGATATAGTGACTCATCAGGAAACTGTCCAGCCCCAGATACAGTGAACCATAAGAAAAATACCCGAGTCAGAAATAGGTATGAACCGAAACAGGGCCCTGGGTCAGATATAGTGACTCACCCGGAAACTATCCAGCCCTAGATACAGTGAACAAGAAGAAAAATATTCGAGTTAGAAACATGGATGAACCGAAACAGGGTCCCGGAGCAGATATAGTGACTCACCAGGAAACATTCCAGCCCCAGATAAAGTGAACCATAAGAAAAATATTCGAGTTAGAAACAGGGATGAACCGAAAACGGGTCCCAGAGCAGATATAGTGACTCACCAGGAATCTGTCCAGTCATAGATACAGTGAATTATAAGAAAAATATTCGAGTTAGAAACACCTAGAAACAGGGATGAACCGAAACATGGTCCCGGGGCTGATATTGTAACTCAACAGGAAACTGTCCAGTCCTCGATACAGTGAACTATAAGAAAAATATCCGAGTTAGAAACATTTAGAAACAGGGATGAACCGAAACATGGTCCCGGGGCTGATATAGTGAGTCACCAGGAAACTGTCCAGTCCTCGATACAGTGAACTATAAGAAAAATATCCGAGTTAGTAACATTTAGAAACAGGGATGAACTGAGACAGGGTCTCGGGGCAGATATAGTGACTCACTAGAGAACTGTCCAGCCCCAGGTACAGTGAACCATAAGCAAAATATCTGAGTTAGAAACAGGGATGATCCGAAAACGGGTCCTGGGGCAGATATAGTGACTTACCAGGAATCTGTCCAGTCCTCGATACAGTGAACTATAAGAAAAATATCCAAGTTAGAAAGATTTAGAAACATAGATAAACCGAAACAGTGTCCCGGGGCAGATATAGTGACTCACCAGGAAACTGTCCAGCCCCTGATATAGTGAACCATTAGAAACATATCCGAGTTAGAAACAGGGATGAAACGAAAACTGGTCCCGGGGCAGATATAGTGACTCACCAGGAAACTGTCTAGTCCCAGATAAAGTGAACAATAATAAAAATATCCGAGTCAGAAATAGGGATACACCGAAAAAGTGTCCCGGGGCAGATATAGTGACACAGCAGGAAACCGTCCAGCCGCAGGAACAGTGAACCATAAGCAAAATATCCGAGTTAGAAAAAGGGATGACCCAAAAACGGGTCCCGTGGCAGATATAGTGACTCAACAGGAATCTGTCATGTCCTCGATACAGTGAACTATAAGAAAAATATCCAAGTTAGAAACATTTAGAAACAGGGATGAACCGAAACAGGGTCCCGGAGCAGATATAGTGACTCACCAAGAAACTGTCCAGTCCCAGATAAAGTGAACCATGAGAAAAATATACGAGTCAGAAACAGGGCCTTGGGCCAGATATAGTGCCTCACCAGAAAACTATCCAGCCCCAGATACAGTGAACCAGAAGAAAAATATTCGATTTAGAAACAGGGATGAACCGAAACAGGGCCCCGGGGCGATATAGTGACTCACCAGGAAACTATCCAGTCCCAGATATAGTGAACCATAAGAAAAATATCCGAGTCAGAAATAGGGATGAACTGAAACAGGTCCTAGGCCAGATATAGTAACTCAACAGGAAACTATCCAGCCCCATATACAGTGAACCAGATTAGACTTAGAAACAGGGATGAACCGAAACAGGGTCCCGGGGCAGATATAGTGACTCGCCAGGAAACTGTCCAGCCCCAGATACAGTGAACCATAAGAAAAATATACGAGTTAGAAACAGGGATGAACCGAAAATGGCTCCCGGGGCAGATATAGTGACTCACAAAGAATCTGTCCAGTTATAGAAATAGTGAATTATGAGAAAAATATTCGAGTTAGAAACATTTAGAAATAGGGATGAACCGAAACAGGGTCCCGGGGCAGATATAGTGACTCACCAGGAAACTGTCCAGTCCTCGATACAGTGAACTATAAGAAAAATATCCAAGTTAGAAACATTTAGAAATAGGGATGAACCGAAACAGGGTTCCAGGGCAGTTATAGTGACTCACCAAGAAACTGTCCAGTCCTAGATAACGTGAACCATAAAAAAAAGGTATGAACCGAAACAGGGTCCCGGGGCAGATATAATGACTCACCAGGAAATTGTCCAGCCCCAGATACAGTGAACCAAAAGAAAAATATCCAAGTAAGAAATAGTTAGAAACAGGGATGAACCGAAACAGGGTCCAAGGGCAGATATAGTGACTCACCAGGAAACTGTCCAGTCCCAGATACAGGGAACCATAAGAAAAATATCTGACTCAGAAACAGGGATGAACTGAAACAGGGCCCTGGGCCTGAAATAGTGACTCACCCGGAAACTGTCCAGACCCAGATACAGTGAACCATAAGAAAAATATTCGTGTAAGAAACAGTTAGAAACAGGGATGAACAGAAACAGGGTCCCGAGGTAGATATAGTGACTCACCAGGAAACTGTCTAGCCCTAGATACAGTGAACTGTAAGAAAAATATCTGAGTCAGAAACAGTTAGAAACAGGGATGTACCGAAACCTTGTCCCGGGGCAGATATAGTGACTCGCAAGGAATCTGTCCAGTCCTCGATACAGTGCACTATAGGAAAAATGTACAAGTTAGAAACATTTAGAAACAGGGATGAACCGAAACAGGGTCCCGGAGCAGATATAGTGACTCACCAGGAAACTGTGCAGTCCCAGATAAGGTGAACCATAAGAAAAATATAAGAGTCAGAAATAGGGACGAACCGAAACAGGGCCTTGGGCCAGATATAGTGACTCACCAGGAAACTATGCAGCCCCAAATACAGTGAACCATAAGAAAAATATTCGAGTTAGAATTCGGGATCAACCGAAACAGGGTCCCGGGTCAGATATAATGACTCACCAGGAAACTATCCAGTCCCAAATTAAGTGAACAATAGGAAAAATATCCGAGTCAGAAACAGGGATGAACCGAAACAGGGCCCTGGGCCAGATATAGTGACTCACCAGGAAACTATCCAGCCCCAGATACAGTGAACCAGAAGAAAAATATCTGAGTTAGAAACAGGGATGAACGGAAAATGGGTCCCGGGGAAAATATAGTGACTCAACAGGAATTTGTCCAGTCCTACATACATTGAATTATAAGAAAAATATCCGGGTTAGAAACATGTAGAAACAGGGATGAACCGAAACAGGGCCCTGGGCCAGATATAGTGACTGAACAGGAAACTATCCAGCCCAAGATACAATGAACCAGAAGAAAAATATCTGAGTTAGAAACAGGGATGAACCGAAACAAGGTCTCGGGGCAGATATAGTGACACACCAGGAATCTGTCCAGTCCCAGATTAAGTGAACAATAAGAAAAATATCCGGGTTAGAAACAGGGATGAACCGAAACAGGGCCCTGGGCAAGATATAGTGACTCACCAGGAAGCTATCCAGCCCCAGATAAAGTGAACCAGACGAAAAATATTCGAGTTAAAAACAGGGATGAACCGAAACAGGGTCCCGGGGCAGATATAGTGACTCACCAGGAAACTATCCAGCCCCAGATACAGTGAACCATAAGAAAAATATTCGAGTTACAAACAGGGATGAACCGAAAACGGGTCCCGAGGCATATATACTGACTCGCCAGGAATTTGTCCAGTCCCCGATACAGTGCACTATAAGAAAAATATAAGAGTTAGAAACAGTTAGAAACAATGATGACAAAAAACAGGGTCCCGAGGTAGATATAGTGACTCACCAGGAAACTGTCCAACCCTAGATACGGTGAACCATAAGAAAAATAACTGAGTCAGAAACAGGGATGTACCGAAACCGGGTCCTGGGGCAGATATATTGACTCAACAGGAAACTTTCCTGTCCTAGAAAAAGTGAACCATAAGAAAAATATCCGAGTTAGAAACAGGGATGAACCGAAACAGGGCTCTGGGCCATATATAGTGACTCACCAGGAAACTATCCAGCCCTAGAGACAGTGAACCAGAAGAAAAATATTCGAGTTAGAAACAGAGATGAACCGAAACAGGGTCCCGGGGCAAATATAGTGACTCACCAGGAAACTGTCCAGCCCCAGAGACAGTGAACCATAAGAAAAATATCTGAGTTAGAAACAGGGATGAACCGAAAACGAGTACCGGGGCAGATATAGTGACTCACCAGGAATCTGTCCAGTCCTAGATACAGTGACTTATAAGAAAAATATTCGAGTTAGAAACATTTAGAAACAGGGATGAACCGAAACAGCGTACCGGGGCAGATATAATGGCTCACCAGGAAACTGTCCAGTCCCAGATAAAGGGAATCAAAAGAAAAATATCCGAGTCAGAAACAGGGATGAACCAAAACAGGGCCCTGGGCCAGATATAGTGACTCACCAGGAAACTGTCCAGCCCCAGATACAGTGAACCATAAGAAAAATATACGAGTTAGAAACAGAGATGAACCGAAAATGGCTCCCGGGGCAGATATAGTGACTCACAAAGAATCTGTCCAGTTATAGAAATAGTGAATTATGAGAAAAATATTCGAGTTAGAAACATTTAGAAATAGGGATGAACCGAAACAGGGTCCCGGGGCAGATATAGTGACTCACCAGGAAACTGTCCAGCCCTAGATACAGTGAGCCAGAAGAAAAATATTTGAGTTAGAAACATGGATGAACCGAAACAGGGTCCCGGGGCAGATATAGTGACTCACCTGGAAACTATCCAGCCCCAGATACAGTGAACCATAAGAGAAATATCCGAGTCATAAATAGGGATGAACCGAAACAGAGCCCTGGGCCAGATATAGTGACTCACCCGGAAACTATCCAGCCCTACATACAGTGAACCAGAAGAAAAATATTCGAGTTAAAAACATGGATGAACCGGAACAGGGTCCCGGGGCAGATATAGTGACTCACCAGTAAAGTGTCCAGCCCCAGATACAGTGAACCATAAGAAAAATATCCGAGTTAGAAACAGGGATGAACCGAAAACGGGTCCCAGGGTAGATATAGTGACTCACCAGGAATCTGTCCAGTCCTAGATACAGTGAATTATAAGAAAAATATTCGAGTTAGAAACATGTAGAAACAGGGATGAACCAAAACAGCGTCTCGAGGTAGATATAGTGACTCACCAGGAATCTGTCCAGTCCTTGATACAGTGAATTATATGAAAAATATCTGAGTTAGAAAATTTAGAAACAGGGATGAACCGAAACAGGGTCCCGGGGTCGATATAGTGACTTAACAGGAAACTGTCCAATCCTCGATACAGTGAACTATAAGAAAAATATCCGAGTTAGAATCAGTTAGAAACAGGGATGAATCGAAAAGGGGTCCTGGGACAGATATAGTGACTCACTAGAAAACTGTCCAGCCCCAGATACAGTGAACCATAAGCAAAATATCCGAGTTACAAACAGGGATGATCCGAAAACGGGTCCTGGGGCAGATATAGTGACTTACCAGGAAACTGTCCAGTCCTCGATAAGGTGAACTATAAGAAAAATATCCAAGTTAGAAAGATTTAGAAACATGGATAAACCGAAACAGTGTCCCGGGGCAGATATAGTGACTCACCAGGAAACTGTCCAGCCCCTAATATAGTGAACCATTAGAAACATATCCGAGTTAGAAACAGGGTTGAACCGAAAACGGGTCCCGGGGCAGATATAGTGACTCACCAGGAAACTGTCCAGTCCCAGATAAAGTGAACAATAAGAAAAATATCCGAGTCAAAAATAGGGATACACCGAAAAAAGGTCTCGGGGCAGATATAGTGACACAGCAGGAAACCCTCCAGTCGTAGGTACAGTGAACCATAAGCAAAATATCCGAGTTAGGAAAAGGGATGACCCAAAAACGGGTCCCGTGGCAGATATAGTGACTCACCAGGAAACTGTCCAGTCCCAGATAAAGTGAACCATAAGAAAAATATACGAGTCAGAAATAGGGATGAACCGAAACAGGGCCTTGGGCCAGATATAGTGCCTCACCAGAAAACTATCTAGCCCCAGATACAGTGAACCAGAAGAAAAATATCCGAGTTAGAAACAGGGATGAACCGAAACAGGGTTCCGGGGCAGATATAGTGACACACCAGGAAATCGTCCAGTCGCAGGTACAGTGAACCATAAGCAAAATATCCGAGTTAGAAACAGGAATGCACCGAAAACGGGTCCCGGGGGAAATATAGTGACTCACCAAGAATCTTTCCAGTCCTAAATACAGTGAATTATAAGAAAAATATTCAAGTTAGAAACACCTAGGAACAGGGATGAACCGAAACATGGTCCCGGGGCTGATATAGTGACTCACCAGGAAACTGTCCAGTCCTCGATACAGTGAACTATAAGAAAAATCTCCGAGTTAGAAACATTTAGAAACAGGGATGAACCGAAACATGGTCCCGGGGCTGATATAGTGACTCATCAGGAAACTATCCAGTCCTCGATACAGTGAACTATAAGAAAAATATCCGAGTTAGAAATATTTAGAAACAGGGATGAACCGAAACAGGGTCACGGGGCAGAGATAGTGACTCACCAGGAAACTGTCCAGTCCTCTATACAGTAAACTATAAGAAAAATATTCGAGTTAGAAACATTTAAAAACAGGGATGAACCGAAACAGGGTCCCGGGGCAGATATAGTGACTCACCAGGAAACTGTCCAGCCCCAGATACAGTGAACCATAAGAAAAATATTCGAGTTACAAACAGGGATGAACCGAAAACGGGTCCCGAGGCATATATACTGACTCGCCAGGAATTTGTCCAGTCCCTGATACAGTGCACTATAAGAAAAATATAAGAGTTAAAAACAGTTAGAAATAGTGATGACCAAAAATAGGGTCCCGAGGTAGATATAGTGACACACCAGGAAACTGTCCAACCCTAGATACGGTGAACCATAAGAAAAATATCTGAGTCAGAAACAGTTAGAAACTGGGATGTACCGAAACCGGGTCCTGGGGCAGATATATTGACTCAACAGGAAACTTTCCTGTCCTAGAAGAAGTGAACCATAAGAAAAATATCCGAGTTAGAAACAGGGATGAACCGAAACAGGGCCCTGGGCCATATATAATGACTCACCAGGAAACTATCCAGCCCCAGATACAGTGAACCAGAAGAAAAAAATTTGAGTTACAAACAGAGATGAACCGAAACAGGGTCCCGGGGCAGATATAGTGACTCACCAGGAAACTGTGCAGCCCCAGAGACAGTGAACCATAAGGAAAATATCCGAGTTAGAAACAGGGATGAACCGAAAACGAGTCCCGGGGCAGATATAGTGACTCACCAGGAATCTATCCATTCCTTGATACATTGAATTATATGAAAAATATCTGAGTTAGAAAATTTAGAAACAGGGATGAACCGAAACAGGGTCCCGGGGTAGACATAGTGACTCAACAGGAAACTGTTCAATCCTCGATACAGTGAACTATAAGAAAAATATCCGAGTTAGAATCAGTTAGAAACAGGGATGAACCGAAAAGGGGTCCTGGGACAGATATAGTGACTCACTAGAAAACTGTCCAGCCCCAGGTACAGTGAAGCATAAGCAAAATATCCGAGTTAGAAACAGGGATGATCCGAAAACGGGACCTGGGGCAGATATAGTGACTTACCAGGAATCTGTCCAGTCCTCGATAAAGTGAACTATAAGAAAAATTTCCAAGTTAGAAAGATTTAGAAACATGGATAAACCGAAACAGTGTCCCGGGGCAGATATAGTGACTCACCAGGAAACTGTCCAGGCCCTGATATAGTGAACCATTAGAAACATATCTGAGTTAGAAACAGGGCTGAACCGAAAACGGGTCCCGGGGCAGATATAGTGACTCCCTAGGAAACTGTCCAGTCCCAGATAAAGTGAACAATAAGAAAAATATCCGAGTCAGAAATAGGGATACACTGAAAAAAGTTCCCGGGGCAGATATAGTGACACAGCAGGAAACCCTCCAGCCGTAGGTACAGTGAACCATAAGCAAAATATCCTAGTTAGGAAAAGGGATGACCCAAAAACGGGTCCCGTGGCAGATATAGTGACTCACCAGGAAACTGTCCAGTCCTAGATAAAGTGAACCATAAGAAAAATATACGAGTCAGAAATAGGGATGAACTGAAACAGGGCCTTGGGCCAGATATAGTGCCTCACCAGAAAACTATCTAGCCCCAGATACAGTGAACCAGAAGAAAAATATTAGAGTAAGAAAAAGGGATGAACCGAAACAGGGTCCCGGGACAGATATAGTGACTCACCAGGAAACTGTCCAGCCCTCGATATAGTGACTCACAAGGAATCTGTCCAGTTATAGAAATAGTGAATTATAAGAAAAATATTCGAGTTAGAAACATTTAGAAACAGGGATGAACCGAAACAGAGTCCCGGGGCAGATATAGTGACTCACCAGGAAACTGTCCAGTCCCAGATAAGCTGAACCATAAAAAAAATATCCGAGTCAGAAAGAGGTATGAACCGAAATAGGGTCCCGGGGCAGATATAGTGACTCACCAGGAAATTGTCCAGCCCCAGATACAGTGAACCAAAAGAAAAATATCCAAGTAAGAAACAGTTAGAAACAGGGATGAACCGAAACAGGGTCTTAGGGCAGATATAGTGACTCACCAGGAAACTGTCCAGTCCCAGATACAGGGAACCATAAGAAAAAATCTGACTCAGAAACAGGGATGAACCGAAACAGGGCCCTGGGCCTAAAATAGTGACTCACCCGGAAACTGTCCACACCCAGATACAATGAACCATAAGAAAAATATTCGAGTAAGAAAAATTTAGAATCAGGGATGAACAGAAACAGGGTCCCGGGGTAGATATAGTGACTCACCAGGAAACTATCTAGCCCTAGATACAGTGAACCGTAAGAAAAATATCTGAGTCAGAAACAGTTAGAAACAGGGATGTACCGAAACCGTCCAGTCCTCGATACAGTGAACTATAGGAAAAATATCCGAGTTAGACACATTTAGAAACAGGTATGAACCGAAATAGGGTTCCGGGGCAGATATAGTGACTCACCAGGAAACTGTCCAGTCCCAAATAAGCTGAACCATAAAAAAAATATCCGAATCAGAAAGAGGTATGAACCGAAACAGGGTCCCAGGGCAGATATAGTGACTCACTAGGAAATTGTCCAGCCCCAGATACAGTGAACCAAAAGAAAAATATCCAAGTAAGAAACAGTTAGAAACAGGGATGAACCGAAACAGGGTCTTAGGGCAGATATAGTGACTCACCAGGAAACTGTCTAGCCCTAGATACAGTGAACCGTAAGAAAAATATCTGAGTCAGAAACAGTTAGAAACAGGGATGTACCGAAACTGGGTCCCGGGGCAGATATAGTAACTCGCCAGGAATCTGTCCAGCCCCAGATACAGTGAACCATAAGAAAAATATCCAAGTCAGAAATAGGGATGAACCGAAACAGGTCCTAGGTCAGATATAGTAACTCAACAGGAAACTATCCAGACCCAGATACAGTGAACCCAAAGAAAAATATTAGAGTTAGAAAAAGGGAAGAACCGAAACAGGGTCCCGGGGCAGATATAGTGACTCACCAGGAAACTGTCCAGCCCCATATACAGTGAACCATAAGAAAAATATCAGAGTTTGAAACAGGGATTAACCGAAATAGGGCCCTAGGCCAGATATAGTGACTCACCAGGATACGATCCAGCCCCAGATACAGTGAACCAGAAGAAAAATATTCGAGTTAGAAACAGGGATGAACCGAAAAAGGGTCTCGGGGCAGATATAGTGACACACCAGCAAACTGCCCAGCCCCAGATATAGTGAACCATAAGAAAAATATCCGAGTTAGAAACAGGGATGAACCGAAAACGGGTCCTGGGGCAGATATAGTGACTCACAAGGAATCTGTCCAGTTATAGAAATAGTGAATTATGAGAAAAATATTCGAGTTAGAAACATTTAGAAACAGGGATGAACCGAAATAGGGACCCGGGCCAGATATAGTGACTCACCAGGAAACTGTGCAGTCCCAGATAAGGTGAACCATAAAAAAAATATCCGAATCAGAAAGAGGTATGAACCGAAACAGGGTCCCGGGGCAGATATAGTGACTCACCAGGAAATTTTCCAGCCCTAGATACAGTGAACCAAAAGAAAAAAATCCAAGTAAGAAACAGTTAGAAACAAGGATGAACCGAAACAGGTCCCTGGGCCATATATAGTGACTCACCAGGAAACTATCCTGCTCTAGATACAGCGAACCAGAAGAAAAATATTCGAGTTAGAAATAGAGATGAACCGGAACAGGGTACCGGGGCAGATATAGTGACTCACTAAGAAACTGTCCAGCCCCAGAGACAGTGAACCATAAGAAAAATATCCCAGTTAGAAACAGGGATGAACCGAAAACGAGTCCCGGGGCAGATATAGTGACTCACCAAGAATCTGTCCAGTCCTAGATACAGTGAATTATAAGAAAAATATTCGAGTTAGAAACATTTAGAAACAGGGATGAACCGAAACAGCGTCCCGGGGTAGATATAGTGACTCACCAAGAAACTCTCCAGTCCGAGATAAAGGGAACTAAAAGAAAAATATCTCAGTCAGAAACAGGGATGAACCGAAACAGGGCCCTGGGCCAGATATAGTGACTCACCAGGAAACTATCCAGCCCTAGATACAGTGAGCCAGAAGAAAAATATTCGAGTTAGAAACATGGATGAACCGAAACAGGGTCCCGGGGCAGATATAGTGACTCACCAGGAATCTGTCCAGTCTTAGATACAGTGAATTATAAGAAAAATATTCGAGTTGGAAACATTTAGAAACAGGGATGAGCCGAAACAGCGTCCCGGGGCAGATATAGTGACTCACCAGGAATCTGTCCAGTCCTTGCTACAGTGAATTATAAGAAAAATATCCGAGTTAGAAAATTTAGAAACAGGGATGAACCGAAACAGGGTTCCGGGGTAGATATAGTGACTCAACAGGAAACTGTCCAATCCTCGATACAGTGAACTATAAGAATAATATCCGAGTTAAAATCAGTTACAAACAGGGATGAACCGAAAAGGGGTAGTAGAACAGATATAGTGACTCACTAGAAAACTGTCCAGCCCCAGGTATAGTGAACCATAAGCAAAATATCCGAATGGGAAAGAGGGATGATCCGAAAACGGGTCCTGGGGCAGATATAGTAGCTTACCAGGAATCTGTCTAGTCCTCGATACAGTGAACTATAAGAAAAATATCAAAGTTAGAAAGATTTAGAAACATGGATAAACCGAAACAGTGTCCCGAGGCAGATAGAGTGACTCACCAGGAAACTGTCCAGCCCGAGATACAGTGAACCATAAGAAAAATATCCGAGTCAGAAATAGGGATGAACCGAAACAGGTCCTAAGCCAGACATAGTAACTCAACAGGAAACTATCCAGCCCCAGATACAGTGAACCAGAAGAAAAATATTAGAGTTAGAAACAGGGATGAACCAAAACAGGGTCCCAGGGCAGATATAGTGACTCACCAGGAAACTGTCCAGCCCCATATATAGTGAACCATAAGAAAAATTTCCGAGTTTGAAACAGGGATCAACTGAAACAGGGCCCTAGGCCAGATATAGTGACTTACCAGGATACTATCCAGCCCCAGATACAGTGAACCAGAAGAAAAATATTCGAGTTAGAAACAGGGATGAACCGAAAAAGGGTCTCGGAGCAGATATAGTGACTCACCAGGAAACTGCCCAGCCCCAGATACAGTGAACCATAAGAAAAATATCCGAGTTAGAAACAGGGATGAACCGAAACAGGGTCCCGGGGCAGATATAGTGACTCACCAGGAATCTGTCCAGTCTTAGATACAGTGAATTATAAGAAAAATATTCGAGTTAGAAACATTTAGAAACAGGGATGAACCGAAACAGCGTCCCGGGGCAGATATAGTGACTCACCAGGAATCTGTCCAGTCCTTGCTACAGTGAATTATAAGAAAAATATCCGAGTTAGAAAATTTAGAAACAGGGATGAACCGAAACAGGGTTCCGGGGTAGATATAGTGACTCAACAGGAAACTGTCCAATCCTCGATACAGTGAACTATAAGAATAATATCCGAGTTAAAATCAGTTACAAACAGGGATGAACCGAAAAGGGGTAGTAGAACAGATATAGTGACTCACTAGAAAACTGTCCAGCCCCAGGTATAGTGAACCATAAGCAAAATATCCGAATGGGAAAGAGGGATGATCCGAAAACGGGTCCTGGGGCAGATATAGTAGCTTACCAGGAATCTGTCTAGTCCTCGATACAGTGAACTATAAGAAAAATATCAAAGTTAGAAAGATTTAGAAACATGGATAAACCGAAACAGTGTCCCGAGGCAGATAGAGTGACTCACCAGGAAACTGTCCAGCCCGAGATACAGTGAACCATAAGAAAAATATCCGAGTCAGAAATAGGGATGAACCGAAACAGGTCCTAAGCCAGACATAGTAACTCAACAGGAAACTATCCAGCCCCAGATACAGTGAACCAGAAGAAAAATATTAGAGTTAGAAACAGGGATGAACCAAAACAGGGTCCCAGGGCAGATATAGTGACTCACCAGGAAACTGTCCAGCCCCATATATAGTGAACCATAAGAAAAATTTCCGAGTTTGAAACAGGGATCAACTGAAACAGGGCCCTAGGCCAGATATAGTGACTTACCAGGATACTATCCAGCCCCAGATACAGTGAACCAGAAGAAAAATATTCGAGTTAGAAACAGGGATGAACCGAAAAAGGGTCTCGGAGCAGATATAGTGACTCACCAGGAAACTGCCCAGCCCCAGATACAGTGAACCATAAGAAAAATATCCGAGTTAGACACAGGGATGAACCGAAAACGAGTCCCGGGGCAGATATAGTTACTCACCAAGAATCTGTCCAGTCCTAGATACAGTGAATTATAAGAAAAATATTCAAGTTAGAAACATTTAGAAACAGGGATGAACCGAAACAGCATCCTGGGGCAGATATAGTGACTCACCAGGAAACTGTCCAGTCCCAGATAAAGGGAACCAAAAGAAAAATATCCGAGTTAGAAACAGGGATGAACCGAAAACGGGTCCCGGGGCAGATATAGTGACTCACCAGGAATCTGTCCAGTCTTAGATACAGTGAATTATAAGAAAAATATTCGAGTTAGAAACATTTAGAAACAGGGATGAACCGAAACAGAGTCCCGGGGCAGATATAGTGACTGACCAGGAAACTGTCTAGTCCTCGATACAGTGAACTATAAGAAAAATATCCGAGTTAGAAACATTTAGAAACAGGGATGAACTGAAACAGGGTTCCGGGGCAGATATAGTGACTCACCAGGAAACTGTCCAGTCCCAGATAAGGTGAACCATAAAAAAAATATCCGAGTTAGAAAGAGTTATGAACCGAAACAGGGTCCCGGGGCAGATATAGTGACTCAGCAGAAAATTGTCCAGCCCCAGATACAGTGAACCAAAAGAAAAATATCCAAGTAAGAAATAGTTAGAAACAGGGATGAACCGAAACAGGGTCCTAGGGCAGATATAGTGACTCACCAGGAAACTGTCCAGTCCCATATACAGGGAACCATAAGAAAAATAGCTGACTCAGAAACAGGGAGGAACCGAAACAGGGCCCTGAGCCTGAAATAGTGACTCACCTGGAAACTGTTCAGACCCAGATACAGTGAACCATAAGAAAAATATTCGAGTAAGAAACAGTTAGAAACAGGGATGAACAGAAAAAGGGTCCCGGGGTAGATATAGTGACTCACCAGGAAACTGTCTAGCTCTAGACACAGTGAACCGTAAGAAGAATATCTGAGCCAGAAACAGTTAGAAACAGGGATGAACCGAAAACGGGTCCCGTGGAAAATATAGTGACTCACCAGGAATCTGTCCAGTCATACATACATTGAATTATAAGAAAAATATCCGAGTTAGAAACATTTAGAAACAGGGATGAACCGAAACAGGGACCTGGGCCAGATATAGTAGCTCAACAGGAAACTATCCAGCCCAAGATACAGTGAACCAGAAGAAAAATATCTGAGTTAGAAACAGGGATGAACGGAAAACGGGTCCCGGGGAAAATATAGTGACTCACCAGGAATCTGTCCAGTCCTAGATTAAGTGAACAATAAGAAAAATATCTGTTCATCCCTATTTCTAAATCAGATACAGTGAACCAGAAGAAAAATATCTGAGTTAGAAACAGGGATGAAACGAAACAGGGTCTCGGGGCAGATATAGTGACTCACCAGGAAACTGTCCAATCCCAGATTAAGTGAACAATAAGAAAAATATCCGAGTAAGAAACAGTGAGAAACAGGGATGAACTGAAACAGGGTCCCGGGGAAGATATTGTGACTCACCAGGAAAAGTTCCAGCCCTAGATACAGTGAACCATAAGAAAAATATCCGAGTCAGAAACAGGGATGAACCGAAACAGGACCCTGGGCAAGATATAGGGACTCACCAGGAAACTATCCAGCCCCAGATACAGTGAACCAGAAAAAAATATCCGAGTTAGAAACAGTGATGAACCGAAAACGGGTCCCGAGGCATATATAGTGACTCGCCAGGAATTTGTTCAGTCCTCGATACAGTAAACTATAAGAAAAATATCCGAGTTAGAAACAGTTAGGAACAGGGATGAACCGAAAACGGGTCCCGGGGCAAATATAGTGACTCACGAGGAATTTGTCCAGTCCTAGATACAGTGAATTATAAGAAAAATATCCGAGTTAGAAACATTTACAAACAGGGATGAATCGAAATACGGCCCTAGGTTAGATATAGTGACTCAACAGAAACTATCCAGCCCAAGATACAGTGAACCAAAAGAAAAATATCTGAGTTAGAAACAGGGATGAACCGAAACAGGGTCTCAGGGCAGATATAGTGACTCACCAGGAAACTGTCCAGTCCCAGATTAAGTGAACAATAAGAAATAGGGATGAACAGAAACAGGGTCCTGAGGAAGATATAGTGACTCACCAGGAAACTGTCCTGCCCTATATACAGTGAACCATAAGAAAAATATCTGAGTCAGAAACAGGGATGTACCGAAAGCGGGTCCCGGGCAGATATAGTGACTCGCCAGGAATCTGTCCAGCCCTCGATACAGTACACTATGAGAGAAATATCCAAGTTAGAAACATTTAGAAACAGGGATGAACCGAAACAGGATCTCGGGGCAGATATAGTGACTCACCAGTAAACTGTCTAGCCCCAGATAAAATGAACCATAAGAAAAATATCAGAGTTTGAAACAGGGATGAACCTAAAACGGGTTCCGGGGCATAAACATTGACTCACCAGGAATCTGTCCAGTCCTAGATACAGTGAATTATATGAAAAATATTCATGTTAGAAACACTTAGAACAGGGATGAACCGAAACATGGTTCCGGGGATGATATAGTGAATCACCAGGAAACTGTCCAGTCCTCGATACAGCGAACGATCAGAAAAATATCCGAGTTAGAAACATTTAGAAACAGGGATGAACCGAAACAGGGTCCCGGGGCAGATATAGTGACCCACCAGGAAACTGTCCAGTCCCAGATAAAGTAAACCATTAGAAAAATATCCGAGTCAGAAAGACGGATGAACCGAAACAGGGCCCTGGGCCAGATATAGTAACTCACCAGGAAACTATCCAGCCCAAATATAGTGAACCAGAAGAAAAATATCCGAGTTGGAAGCAGGGATGAACCGAAAACGGGTCTCGGGGCAGATATAGGGACTCACCAGGAAACTATCCATCCCCAGATACAGTGAACCAGAAGAAAAATATTTGAGTTAGAAACAGGGATGAACGGAAACAGGGTCCCGGGGTAGATATAGTGACTCACCAGGAAACTGTCCAGCCCCAGATACAGTGAACCATAAGAAAAATATCCGAGTTAGAAACAATGATGAACCGAAAACGGGTCCCGAGGCATATATAGTGACTCGCCAGGAATTTGTTCAGTCCTCGATACAGTAAACTATAAGAAAAATATCCGAGTTAGAAACAGGGATGAACAGAAACAGCGTCCCAAGGTAGATATAGTGACTCACCAGGAAACTGTCCAGCCCTAGATACAGTGAACCATATGAAAAATATATGACTCAGAAACAGTTAGAAACAGGGCTGTACCGAAACCGGGTCCCGGGGCACATATATTGACTCACCAGGAAACTTTCCTGTCCCAGATAAAGTGAACCGTAAGAAAAATATCCGAGTCAGAAACAGGGATGAACCGAAACTGGGCCCTGGGCCAGATATAGTGACTCACCAGGAAACTATCCAGCCCTAGATACAGTGAACCAGAAGAAAAATATTCGAGTTAGAAACAGGGATGAACCGAAACAGGGTCCCGGGGCAGATAAAGTGATTCACCAGGAAACTGTCCAGTCCCAGATAAAGTGAACCATAAGAAAAATATCCAAGTCAGAAATAGGGATGAACCGAAACAGGGTCCCGGGGCAGATATAGTGACTCACCAGGAAACTGTCCAGCCCCAGATACAGTGAACCATAAGAAAAATATCCGAGTTAGAAATAGGGATGAACCGAAAACGGGTGCCGAGGCATATTTAGTGACTCGCCAGGAATTTGTTCAGTCCCCGACACAGTAAACTAGCTGAGTTAGAAACAGTTAGAAACAGGGATGAACAGAAACAGTGTCCCGAGGTATATATAGTGACTCACCAGGAAACTGTCCAGCCCTAGATACAGTGAACCATAAGAAAAATATCTGAGTCAGAAACAGTTAGAAACAGGGATGTACCGAAACCGGGTCCCGGGGTAGATATATTGACTCACCAGGAAACTTTCCTGTCCTAGATAAAGTGAAACATAAGAAAAATATCCGAGTCAGAAACAGGGATGAATCGAAACTGGGCCCTGGGCCAGATATAGTGACTCACCAGGAAACTATCCAGCCCCAGATATAGTGAACCAGAAGAAAAATATCTCAGTTAGAAAGAGGGATGAACCGAAACAGGGTCCCGGGGCAGATATAGTGACTCAACAGGAAACTGTCCAGCTCCAGATAAAATGAACCATAAGAAAAATATCCGAGTTAGAAACAGGGATGAACCGAAAACGGGTTCCGGGGCATATACATTGACTCACCAGGAATCTGTCCAGTCCTAGATACAGTGAATTATATGAAAAATATTCGAGTTAGAAACACTTAGAAACAGGGATGAACCGAAACATGGTCCCGGGGCTGATATAGTGACTCACCAGGAAACTGTCCAGTCCTCGATACAGTGAACTATAAGAAAAATATCCGAGTTAGAAACATTTAGAAACAGGGATGAACCGAAACAGGGTCCCGGGGCAGATATAGTGACTCGCCAGGAAACTGTCCAGTCCTAGATATAGTAAACCATAAGAAAAAAATCCGAGTCAGAAAGAGGAATGAACCAAAATAGGGCCCTGGGCAAGATATATTGACTCACCAGGAAACTATCCAGCCCCAGATACAGTGAACCAGAAGAAAAATATCCAAGTTAGAACAGGGATGAACCGAAAACGGGTCCTGGGGCAAATATAGTGACTCACGAGGAATTTGTCAAGTCCTAGATACAGTGAATTATAAGAAAAATATCCAAGTTAGAAACATTTAGAAACAGGGATGAACCGAAATAGGGCCCTGGGTTAGATATAGTGACTCAACAGGAAACTATCCAGCCCAAGATACAGTGAACCAGAAGAAAAATATCTGAGTTAGTAACAGGGATGAACCGAAACAGGGTCTCGGGGCAGATATAGTGACTCGCCAGGAAACTGTCCAGTCCCAGATTAAGTGAACAATAAGAAAAATATCCCAGTCAGAAACAGGGAAGAATAGAAACAGGGTCCCGGGGAAGATATAGTGACTCACCAGGAAAATGTCCTGCCCTATATACAGTGAACCATAAGAAAAATATCTGAGTCAGAAACAGGGATGTACCGAAAGCGGGTCCCGGGGCAGATATAGTGACTTGCCAGGAATCTGTCCAGTCCTCGATACAGTACACTATGAGAGAAATATCCGAGTTAGAAACATTTAGAAACAGGGATGAACCGAAACAGGGTCCCGGAGCAGATATAGTGACTCACCAGGAAACTGTCCAGTCCCAGATAAAGTGAACCAAAAGAAAAATATCTGAGTCAGAAATAGGGACGAACCGAAACAGGGCCCTCGGCCAGATATAGCGACTCACCAGGAACTATGCAGCCCCAGATATAGTGAACCAGATGAAAAATATCCGAGTTAGAAAGAGGGATGAACCGAAACAGGGTCCCGGGGCAGATATAGTGACTCACCAGGAAATTGTCCAGCCCCAGATAAAATGAACCATAAGAAAAATATCCGAGTTAGAAATAGGGATGACCGAAAATGGGTTCCGGGGAATATATATTGACTCACCAGGAATCTGTCCAGTCCTAGATACAGTGAATTATATGAAAAATATTCGAGTTAGAAACACTTAGAAAAAGGGATGACCGAAACATGGTCCCGGGGCTGATATAGTGACTCACCAGGAAACTGTCCAGTCCTCGATACAGTGAACTGTAAGAAAAATATCCGAGTTAGAAACATTTAGAAACAGGGATGAACCGAAACAGGGTCCCGGGGCAGATATAGTGACTCACCAGGAAACTGTCCAGCCCCAGATACAGTGAACCATAAGAAAAATATCCGAGTTAGAAACAGGGATGAACCGAAACAGGGTCCCGGGGCAGATATAGTGACTCACCAGGAAACTGTCCAGCCCCAGATACAGTGAACCATAAGAAAAATATCCGAGTTAGAAACAGGGATGAACCGAAACAGGGTCCCGGGGCAGATATAGTGACTCACCAGGAAACTGTCCAGCCCCAGATACAGTGAACCATAAGAAAAATATCCGAGTTAGAAACAGGGATGAACCGAAACAGGGTCCCGGGGCAGATATAGTGACTCACCAGGAAACTGTCCAGCCCCAGATACAGTGAACCATAAGAAAAATATCCGAGTTAGAAACAGGGATGAACCGAAACAGGGTCCCGGGGCAGATATAGTGACTCACCAGGAAACTGTCCAGCCCCAGATACAGTGAACCATAAGAAAAATATCCGAGTTAGAAACAGGGATGAACAGAAACAGGGTCCCGGGGCAGATATAGTGACTCACCAGGAAACTGTCCAGCCCCAGAAACAGTGAACCATAAGAAAAATATCCGAGTTAGAAACAGTGATGAACCGAAAACGGTTCCCGAGGAATATATAGTGACTCGCCAGGAATTTGTTCAGTCCTCGATACAGTAAACTATATGAAAAATATCCGAGTTAGAAACAGGGATGAACAGAAACAGGGTCCCGAGGTAGATATAGTGACTCACCAGGAAACTGTCCAGCCCTAGATACAGTGAACCATAAGAAAAATATCTGAGTTAGAAACAGTTAGAAACAGGGATGTACCGAAACCGGGTCCCGGGGTAGATATATTGACTCACCAGGAAACTTTCCTGACCCAGATAAAGTGAACCATAAGAAAAATATCCGAGTCAGAAACAGAGATGAACCGAAACTGGGCCCTAGGCCAGATATAGTGACTCACCAGAAAACTATCCAGCCCTAGATACAGTGAACCAGAAGAAAAATATTCGAGTTAGAAACAGGGATGAACCGAAACAGGGTCCCGGGGCAGATAAAGTGACTCACCAGGAAACTGTCCAGTCCCAGATAAAGTGAACCATAAGAAAAATATCCGAGTGAGAAACAGGGATGAACAGAAATAGGGTCCCGGGGAAGTTATAGTGACTCACCAGGAAAACTTCCAGTCCTAGATACAGTGAACCATAAGAAAAATATCTGAGTTAGAAACAGGGGAGTACCGAAAGCGGATCCCGGGGCAGATATTGTGACTCGCCAGGAATCTGTCCAGTCCTCGATACAGTACACAATGAGAGAAATATCCGAGTTAGAAACATTTAGAAACAGGGATGAACCGAAACAGGGTCCCGGGGCAAATATAGTGACTCACCAGGAAACTGTCCAGTCCCAGATAAAGTAAACCATTAGAAAAATATCCGAGTCAGAAATAGCGATGAACCGAAATAGGGCCCTGGGCCAGATATAGTGACTCACCAGGAAACTATCCAGCCCCAGATACAGTGAACCAAAAGAAAAATATCCGAGTTAGAAAGAGGGACGAACCAAAACAGGGTCCCGGGGCAGATATAGTGACTCACCAGGAAACTGTCCAGCCCCAGATAAAATGAACCATAAGAAAAATATCCGAGTTAGAAACAGGGATGAACCGATAACGGGTTCCGGGACATATACATTGACTCACCATGATTCTGTCCAGTCCTAGATACAGTGAATTATATGAAAAATATTCGAGTTAGAAACACTTAGAAACAGGGATGAACCGAAACATGGTCCCGGGGTTGATATAGTGACTCACCAAGAAACTGTCCAGTCCTCAATACAGCGAACTATAAGAAAAATATCCGAGTTAGAAACATTTAGAAACAGGGATGAACCGAAACAGTGTCCCGGGGCAGATATAGTGACTCACCAGAAAACTGTCCAGTCCCAGATAAAGTAAACCATTAGAAAAATATCCGAGTAAGAAAGAGGGATGAACCGAAACAGGGCCCTGGGCCAGATACAATGACTCACCAGGAAACTATCTAGCCCCAGATATAGTGAACCAGAAGAAAAATATCCGAGTTGGAAACAGGGACGAACCGAAACAGGGCCCTGGGCAAGATATAATGACTCACCAGGAAACTATCCAGCCCCAGATACAGTGAACCAGAAGAAAAATATTCGAGTTAGAAACAGGGATGAGCCGAAACAGGGTCCCGGGGCAGATATAATGACTCACCAGGAAACTGTCCAGCCCCAGATACAGTTAACCATAAGAAAAATATCCGAGTTAGAAACAGTGATGAACCGAAAACGGGTCCCAAGGAATATATAGTGACTCGCCAGGAATTTGTTCAGTCCTCGATACAGTAAACTATATGAAAAATATCCGAGTTAGAAACAGTGAGAAACAGGGATGAACAGAAACAGGGTCCCGAGGTAGATATAGTGACTTACCAGGAAACTGTCCAACCCTACATACAGTGAACCATAAGAAAAATATCTGAGTCAGAAACAGTTAGAAACAGGGATGTATCGAAACCGGGTCCCGGGGCAGATATATTGACTCACCAGGAAACTTTCCTGTCCCAGATAAAGTGAACCATAAGAAAAATATCCGAGTCAGAAACAGAGATGAACCGAAACTGGGCCCTGGGACAGATATATTGACTCAGCAGGAAACTATCCAGCCCTATATACAGTGAACCAGAAGAAAAATATTTGAGTTAGAAACAGGGATGAACCGAAACAGGGTTCCGGGGCAGAAAAAGTGACTCACCAGGAAACTCTCCAGTCCCAGATAAAGTGAACCATAAGAAAAATATCCGAGTCAGAAATAGGGATGAACCGAAATAGGGCCCTGGGCCAGATATAGTGACTCACCAGGAAACTATCCAGCCCCAGATAAAGTGAACCAAAAGAAAAATATCCGAGTTAGAAAGAGGGACGAACCGAAACAGGGTCCCGGGGCAGATATAGTGACTCACCAGGAAACTGTCCAGCCCCAGATAAAATGAACCATAAGAAAAATATCCGAGTTAGAAACAGGGATCAACCGAAAACGGGTTCCGGGACATATACATTGACTCACCATGATTCTGTCCAGTCCTAGATACAGTGAATTATATGAAAAATATTCGAGTTAGAAACACTTACAAACAGGGATAAACCGAAACATGGTCCCGGGGCTGATATAGTGACTCACCAGGAAACTGTCCAGTCCTCGATACAGCGAACTATAAGAAAAATATCCGAGTTAGAAACATTTAGAAACAGGGATGAACCGAAACAGGGTCCCGGGGCAGATATAGTGACTCACCAGGAAACTGTCCAGTCCCAGATAAAGCAAACCATTAGAAAAATATCCGAGTCAGAAAGAGGGATGAACCGAAACAGGGCCCTAGGCCAGATACAATGACTCACCAGGAAACTATCCAGCCCCAGATATAGTGAACCAGAAGAAGAATATCCGAGTTGGAAACAGGGATGAACCGAAAACGGGTTCCGGGGCAAATATAGTGACTCAACAGGAATTTGTCCAGTCCTAGATACAGTGAATTATAAGAAAAATATCAAAGTTAGAAAGATTTAGAAACAGGGACGAACCGAAACAGGTCCCTGGGCCAGATATAGTGACTCAATAGGAAACTATCCAGCCCAAGATACAGTGAACCAGAAGTAAAATATCTGAGTTAGAAACAGGGATGAAACGAAACAGGGTCTCGGGGCAGATATAGTGACTCACCATGAAACTGTCCAGTCCCAGATTAAGTGAACAATAAGAAAAATATCCGAGTGAGAAACAGAGATGAACAGAAACAGGGTCCCGTGGAAGATATAGTGACTCACCAGGAAAACTTCCAGCCCTAGATACAGTGAACCATAAGAAAAATATCTGAGTTAGAAATAGGGGTGTACCGAAAGCGAATCCCGGGGCAGATATAATGACTCGCCAGGAATCTGTCCAGTCCTCGATACAGTACACTATGAGAGAAATATCCGAGTTAGAAACATTTAGAAACAGGGATGAACCGAAACAGGGTCCCGGGGCAGATATAGTGACTCACCAGGAAACTGTCCAGTCCCAGATAAAGTAAACCATTAGAAAAATATCCGAGTCAAAAAGAGGGATGAACCGAAACAGGGCCCTGGGCCAGAAAAAGTGACTCACCAGGAAACTATCCACCCCAGATATAGTTAACCAGAAGAAAAATATCCGAGTTGAAAACAGGGATGAACCGAAAACGGGTCCCGGGGCAAATATAGTGACTCAACAGGAATTTGTCCAGTCCTAGATACAGTGAATTATAAGAAAGATATCCGAGTTAGAAAGATCTAGAAATAGGGATGAACCGAAACAGGTCCCTGGGCCAGATATAGTGACTCAACAGGAAACTATCCAGCCCAAGATACAGTGAACCAGAAGAAAAATATCTGAGTTAGAAATAGGAATGAACCAAAACAGGGTCTCGGGGCAGATATAGTAACTCACCAAGAAACTGTCCAGTCCCAGATTAAGTGAACAATAAGAAAAATATCCGAGTCAGAAACAGGGATGAACCGAAACAGGGCCCTGGGCAAGATATAATGACTCACCAGGAAGCGATCCAGCCCCAGATACAGTGAACCAGAAGAAAAATATTCGAGTTAGAAACAGGGATGAACCGAAATAGGGTCCCGGGGCAGATATAGTGACTCACCAGGAAACTGTCCAGCCCCAGATACAGTTAACCATAAGAAAAATATCCGAGTTAGAAACGGTGATGAACCGAAAACGGGTCCCGAGGAATATATAGTGACTCGCCAGGAATTTGTTCAGTCCTCGATACAGTAAACTATATGAAAAATATCCGACTTAGAAACAGTGAGAAATAGGGATGAACAGAAACAGGGTCCCGAGGTAGATATAGTGACTCACCAGGAAACTGTCCAACCCTAGATACAGTGAACCATAAGAAAAATATCTGAGTCAGAAAATGTTAGAAACAGGGATGTACCGAAACCGGGTCCCGGGGCAGATACATTGACTCACCAGGAAACTTTCCTGTCCCAGATAAAGTGAACCATAAGAAAAATATCCGAGTCAGAAACAGAGATGAACCGAAACTGGGCCCCGGGCCAGATATATTGACTCAGCAGGAAACTATCCAGCCCTAGATACAGTGAACCAGAAGAAAAATATTTGAGTTAGAATCAGGGATGAACCGAAACAGGGTCCCGGGGCAGAAAAAGTGACTCACTAGGAAACTGTCCAGTCCCAGATAAAGTGAACCATAAGAAAAATATCCGAGTCAGAAATAGGGATGAACCGAAATAGGGCCCTGGGCCAGATATAGTGACTCATCAGGAAACTATCCAGCCCCAGATAAAGTGAACCAAAAGAAAAATATCCGAGTTAGAAAGAGGGACGAACCGAAACAGGGTCCCGGGGCAGATATAGTGACTCACCAGGAAACTGTCCAGCCCCAGATAAAATGAACCATAAGAAAAATATCCGAGTTAGAAACAGGGATCAACCGAAAACGGGTTCCGGGACATATACATTGACTCACCATGATTCTGTCCAGTCCTAGATACAGTGAATTATATGAAAAATATTCGAGTTAGAAACACTTACAAACAGGGATAAACCGAAACATGGTCCCGGGGCTGATATAGTGACTCACCAGGAAACTGTCCAGTCCTCGATACAGCGAACTATAAGAAAAATATCCGAGTTAGAAACATTTAGAAACAGGGATGAACCGAAACAGGGTCCCGGGGCAGATATAGTGACTCACCAGGAAACTGTCTAGCCCCAGATACTGTGAACCATAAGAAAAATATCCGAGTTAGAAACAGGGATGAACCGAAACAGGGTCCCGGGGCAGATATAGTGACTCACCAGGAAACTGTCCAGCCCCAGATACAGTGAACCATAAGAAAAATATCCGAGTTAGAAACAGGGATGAACCGAAACAGGGCCCTGGGCCAGATATAGTGACTCAACAGGAAACTATCCAGCCCAAGATACAGTGAACCAGAAGAAAAATATCTGAGTTAGAAACAGGGATGAAACGAAACAGGGTCTCGGGGAAGATATAGTGACTCACCAGGAAACTGTCCAGTCCTAGATTAAGTGAACAATAAGAAAAATATCCGAGTGAGAAACAATGATGAACAGAAACAGGGTCCCGGGGAAGTTATAGTGACTCACCAGGAAAACATCCAGCCCTAGATACAGTGAACCATAAGAAAAATATCTGAGTTAGAAACAGGGGTGTACCGAAAGCGGATCCCGGGGCAGATATAGTGACTCGCCAGGAATCTGTCCAGTCCTCGATACAGTACACTATGAGAGAAATATCCGAGTTAGAAACATTTAGAAACAGGGATGAACCGAAACAGGGTCCCGGGGCAGATATAGTGACTCACCAGGAAACTGTCCAGTCCCAGATAAAGTGAACCATAAGAAAAATATCCGAGTCAGAAATAGGGATGAACCGAAACAGGGCCCTGGGCCAGATATAGTGACTCACCAGGAAACTATCCAGCCCCAGATACAGTGAACCATAAGAAAAATATCCGAGTTAGAAACAGGGATGAACCGAAACAGGGTCCCGGGGCAGATATAGTGACTCACCAGGAAACTGTCCAGCCCCAGATACAGTGAACCATAAGAAAAATATCCGAGTTAGAAACAGGGATGAACCGAAAACGGGTCCCGGGGCAGATATAGTGACTCACCAGGAAACTGTCCAGCCCCAGATACAGTGAACCATAAGAAAAATATCCGAGTTAGAAACAGGGATGAACCGAAAACGGGTCCCGGGGCAGATATAGTGACTCACCAGGAAACTGTCCAGCCCCAGATAAAGTGATCCATAAGAAAAATATCCGAGTCAGAAACAGGGATGAACCGAAACAGGGCCCTGGGCCAGATATAGTGACTCACCAGGAAACTATCCAGCCCAGATATAGTGAACCAGAAGAAAAATATCCGAGTTGGAAACAGGAATGAACCGAAAACGGGTCCCAGGGCAAATATAGTGACTCAACAAGAATTTGTCCAGTCCTAGATATAGTGAATTATAAGAAAAATATCAGAGTTAGTAAGATCTAAAAACAGGGATGAACCAAAACAGGTCCCTGGGCAGATATAGTGACTCAACAGAAAAATATCCAGCCCAAGATATAGTGAACCAGAAGAAAAATATCTGAGTTAGAAATAGGAATGAACCAAAACAGGGTCTCGGGGCAGATATAGTGACTCACCAGGAAACTGTCCAGTCCTAGATTAAGTGAACAATAAGAAAAATATCCGAGTCAGAAACAGGGATGAACCGAAACAGGGTCCTGGGCAAGATATAGTGACTCACCAGGAAACTATCCAGCCCCATATACAGTGAACCAGAAAAAAATATTCGAGAACCGAAACAGGGTCCCGGGGCAGATATAGTGACTCACCAGGAAACTGTCCAGCCCCAGATACAGTGAACCATAAGAAAAATATCCGAGTTAGAAACAGTGATGAACTGAAAACGGGTCCCGAGGAATATATAGTGACTCGCCAGGAATTTGTTCAGTCCTCGATACAGTAAACTATATGAAAAATATCCGAGTTAGAAACAGTGAGAAATAGGGATGAACAGAAACAGGGTCCCGAGGTAGATATAGTGACTCACCAGGAAACTGTCCAGCCCTAGATACAGTGAATCATAAGAAAAATATCTGAGTCAGAAACACTTAGAAACAGGGATGTACCGAAACCGGGTCCCGGGGCAGATATATTGACTCACCAGGAAACTTTCCTGTCCCAGATAAAGTGAACCATAAGAAAAATATCCGAGTCAGAAACAGAGATGAACCGAAACTGGGCCCTGGGCCAGATATATTGACTGACCAGGAAACTATCCAGCCTTAGATACAGTGAACCAGAAGAAAAATATTTGAGTTAGAAACAGGGATGAACCGAAACAGGGTCCCGGGGCAGATAAACTCAGATACATGGAGGAACCGAAACAGGGTCCTAGGCCAGATATAGAGACTCACCAGGAAACTGTCCAGCCCCAGATAAAGTGTTCCATAAGAAAAATATCCGAGTCACAAAGAGGGATGAACCGAAATAGGGCCCTGGGCTAGATATAGTGACTCACCAGGAAACTATCCAGCCCCAGATACAGTGAACCAGAAGAAAAATATCCTAGTTAGATACAGGGATGAACCGAAACAGGGTCTCGGGGCAGATATAGCGACTCACCAGGAAACTGTCTATCCCCAGATACAGTAAACCATAAGAAACATATTCGAGTTAGAAACAGGGATGAACCGAAACAGGGCCCTGGACCAGATATAGTAAGTCACCAGGAAACGATCCACCCCTAGATACAGTGAACCAGAAGAAAAATATCCGAGTTAGAAAAAAGGATGAACCGAAAAAGGGTCCCGGGGCAGATATAGTCACTCACCAGGAAACTGTCCAGCCCCAGATTCAGTGAACCAACAGAATACTATCTGAGTCAGAAACAGGTAAAAAGAAGGATGAACCGAAAAAGGGTCCCGGGGCAGATATAGTGACTCACCAGAAATCTGTACAGTCCGAGATACAGTGAACTATAAGAAAAATGTCTGAGTTAGAGACAGGGATGAAACGAAAAAGGGTCCCGGGGCAGATATAGTGACTCACCAGGAATCTGTCCAGTCCTAGATACAGTGAATTATAAGAAAAATATCCGAGTTAGAAACATTTAGAAACAGGGATGAACCGAAACAGGGTCCCGGGGCAAATATAGTGACCCACCAGGAAATTGTCCAGCCCCAGATACAGTGAACCATAATAAAAATATCCGAGTTATAAACAGTTAGAAACAGGGATGAACCGAAAAGGGTCCCGGTGCAGATATAGTGACTCAACAGGAACCTGTCCAGCCCCAAGTACAATTAACCATAAGCAAAATAACCGAGTTAGGAACAGGGATGAACTGAAAACGGGTCCCGGGGCAGATATAGTGACTCACCAGGAAACTGTCCAGCCCCAGATACAGTGAACCATAAGAAAAATATCCGAGTTAGAAACAGGGATGAACCGAAAACGGGTCCCGGGGCAGATATAGTGACTCACCAGGAAACTGTCCAGCCCCAGATAAAGTGAACCATAAGAAAAATATTCGAGTTAGAAAAAGTTAGAAACAGGGTTGAACCGAAAACAGGTCCCGGGGCAGATATAATCACTCACCAGGAAATTGTCGAGTCCCAGATAAAATGAACCATAAGAAAAATATCCGAGTCAGAAACAGGGATGAACCGAAAAAGGGTCCCGGGGCAGATATAGTGACTCACCAGGAAACTGTCCAGCCCCAGAAACTGTGGACCATAAGAAAAATATCCGAGTTAGCAACAGGGATGAACCGAAAAAGGGTCCCGGGGCAGATATAGTGACTCACCAGGAAACTGTCCAGCCCCAGGTACAGTGAACCATAAGCAAAATATCCGAGTTAGAAACAGGGATGAACCGAAACAGGGCCCTGGGCCAGATACAGTGACTCACCAAGAAACTGTCCAGCCCCAGATACAGCGAACCAAAAGAAAAATATCCAAGTTAGAAATAGTTAGAGACAGGGACGAACCGAAATAGGGTCCCAGGGCAGATATAGTGTGTCACCAGGAAACTGTCCAGTCCCAGATACAGGGAACCGTAAGAAAAATATCTGATTCAGATACATGGTGGAACCGAAACAGGGTCCTAGACCAAATATTGTGACTCACCAGGAAACTGTCCAGCCCCTGATAAAGTGATCCATAAGAAAAATATCCGAGTCACAAAGAGGGATGAACCGAAACAGGGCCCTGGGCCAGATATAGTGACTCACCAGGAAACTATCCAGCCCCAGATACAGTAAACCAGAAGAAAAATATCCGAGTTAGATACAGGGATGAACCGAAACAGGGCCCTGGTCCAGATATAGTGAGTCACCAAGAAACGATCCACCCCTAGATACAGTGATCCAGAAGAAAAATATCCGAGTTAGAAAAAAGGATAAACCGAAAAAGGGTCCCGGGGCAGATATAGTCACTCACCAGAAAACTGTCCAGCCCCAAATTCAGTGAACCAACAGAAAACTATCTGAGTCAGAAACAGTTAAAAAGAAGGATGAACCGAAAAAGGGTCCCGGGGCAGATATAGTGACTCACCAGGAATCTGTCCAGTCCTAGATACAGTGAATTATAAGAAAAATATCCGAGTTAGAAACATTTAGAAACAGGGATGAACCGAAACAGGGTCCCGGGGCAAATATAGTGACCCACCAGGAAATTGTCCAGCCCCAGATACAGTGAACCAAAATAAAAATATCCGAGTTATAAACAGTTAGAAACAAGGATGAACCGAAAAGGGTCCTGGTGCAGATATAGTGACTCAACAGGAAACTGTCCAGCCCCAGGTACAATTAACCATAAGCAAAATAACCGAGTTAGGAACAGGGATGAACTGAAAACGGGTCCCGGGGCAAATATAGTGACTCACCAGGAAACTGTCCAGTCCCAGATAAAGTGAACAATAAGAAAAATATCCGTGTCAGAATCAGCGATGAACCGAAAAAGGGTCCCGGGGCAGATGCAGTGACTCACCAGGAAACTGTCCATCCCCAGGTACAGTGAACCATAAGCAAAATATCCGAGTTAGAAACAGGGATGAACCGAAAACGGGTCCCGGGGCAGATATAGTGACTCACCAGGAAACTGTCCAGCCCCAGATACAGTGAACCATAAGAAAAATATCCGAGCTAGAAAAAGTTAGAAACAGGTTGAACCGAAAACAGGTCCTGGGGAAGATATAATGACTCACCAGCAAATTGTCGAGTCCCAGATAAAATGAACCATAAGAAAAATATTCGAGTCAGAAACAGGGATGAACCGAAAAAGGGTCCCGGGGCAGATATAGTGACTCACCAGGAAACTGTCCAACCCCAGAAACTGTGGACCATAAGAAAAATATCCGAGTTAGAAACAGGGATGAATACCATAAGAAAAATATCTGAGTTAGAAACAGGGATGAACCGAAAAAAGGGTCCCGGAGCAGATATAGTGACACACCAGGAAACTGTCTAGCCCCAGGTACAGTGAACCATAAGCAAAATATCCGAATTAGAAACAGGGATGAACCGAAACAGGGCCCTGGTCCAGATACAATGACTCACCAAGAAACTGTCCAGCCCCAGATACAGTGAACCAAAAGAAAAATATCCGAGTTAGAAATAGTTAGAAACAGGGATGAACCGAAAAAAGGTCCCGGGGCAGATATAGTGACACACCAGGAAACTGTCCAGCCCCAGGTACAATTAACCATAAGCAAAATATCCGAGTTAGAAATAGGGATGAACCGAAACAGGGCCCTGGGCCAGATACAGTGACTCACCAGGAAACTGTCCAGCCCCAGATACTGTGGACCATAAGAAAAATATCCGAGTTAGAAACAGGGATGAACCGAAAAAGGGTCCCGGGGCAGATATAGTGACACACCAGGAAACTGTCCAGCCCCAGGTACAATGAACCATAAGCAAAATATCCGAGTTAGAAATAGTAATGAACCGAAACAGGGCCCTGGGCCAGATACAGTGACTCACCAAGAAACTGTCCAGCCCCAGATACAGTGAACCAAAAGAAAAATATCCAAGTTAGAAATAGTTAGAAACAGGGACGAACCGAAAAAGGGTCCCGGGGCAGATATAGTGTGTCACCAGGAAACTGTTCAGTCCCAGATACAGGGAATCGTAAGAAAAATATCTGAGTCAGATACATGGAGGAACCGAAATAGAGTCCTGGGCCAGATATAGTAACTCACCAGGAAACTGTCCAGCCATAGATAAAGTGATCCATAAGAAAAATATCCGAGTCAGAAACAGGGATGAACCGAAACAGGGACCTGGGCCAGATATAGTGACTCACGATGAAACTATCCAGCCCCAGATACAGTGAACCAGAAGAAAAATATCCGAGTTAGAAACAGGGATGAACCGAAACAGGGTCCCGGGGCAGATATAGTGACTTACCAGGAAACTGTCTAGCCCTAGGAACTGTGAACCATAAGAAAAATATCCGAGTTAGAAACTGGGATGAACCGAAACAGGGTCCCGGGGCAGATATAGTGACTCACCAGGAAATTGTCTAGCCCCAGGTACTGTGAAAGATAAGAAAAATATCCGAGTTAGAAACAGGGATTAACTGAAAACGGGTCCCGGGGCAGATATAGTGACTAACCAGGAAACTGTCCAGCACCACATATAGTGACCCATAAGTAAAATATCCGAGTCAGAAACAGGGATGAACCGAAACAGGGCCCTGGGCCAGATATAGTGACTCACCAGGAATCTATCCAGCCCCAGATACAATGAACTAGAAGTAAAATATCAGAGTTAGAAACAGGGATGAACCGAAACAGGGTCCTGGGGCAGATATAGTGACTCACCAAGAAACTGTCTATACCCAGATACAGTAAACCATAAGAAACATATCCGAGTTAGTAACAGTTAGAAACAGGGATGAACCGAAAACGGGTCCCGGGGCAGATATAGTGACTCACCAAAAATCTGTACTGTCCGAGATACAGTGAACTATAAGAAAAATGTCCGAGTTAGAAACATTTAGAAACAGGGATGAAATGAAACAGGGTCCCGGGGCAGATATAGTGACTCACCAGGAAACTGTCCAGGCCCAGATACAGTGAACCAAAAGAAAAATATCCGAGTTAGAAACAGGGATGAACCGAAAAAGGGTCCCGGGGCAGATATAGTGACTCACCAGGAAACTGTCCAGCCCCAGGTACAGTGAACCATAAGCAAAATATCCGAGTTAGAAACAGGGATGAACCGAAACAGGGGCTTGGGCCAGATACAGTGACTCACCAAGAAACTGTCCAGCCCCAGATACAGTGAACCAAAAGAAAAATATCCGAGTTAGAAATAGTTAGAAACAGGGATGAACCGAAAAAGGGTCCCGGGGCAGATATAGTGACTAACCAGGAAACTGTCCAGCCCCATATGCAGTGAACCATAAGCAAAATATCCGAGTCAGAAAAAGGGATGAACCGAAACGGGGCCCTAGGCCAGATATAGTGACTCACCAGGAAACTATCCATCCCCAGATACAGTGAACTAGAAGAAAAATATCAGAGTTAGAAACAGGGATGAACCGAAACAGGGTCCTGGGGCAGATATAGTGACTCACCAGGAAACTGTCCAGCCCCAGGTACAGTGAACCATAAGCAAAATATCCGAGTTAGAAACAGGGATGAACCGAAACAGGGCCCTGGGCCAGATACAGTGACTCACCAAGAAACTGTCCAGCCCCAGATACAGTGAACCAAAAGAAAAATATCCGAGTTAGAAATAGTTAGAAACAGGGATGAACCGAAAAAGGGTCCCGGGGCAGATATAGTGACTAACCAGGAAACTGTCCAGCACCACATATAGTGAACCATAAGCAAAATATCCGAGCCAGAAACAGGGATAAACCGAAACAGGGCCCTGGGCCAGATATAGTGACTCACCAGGAATCTATCCAGCCTCAGATACAGTGAACTAGAAGAAAAATATCAGAGTTAGAAACAGGGATGAACCGAAATAGAGTCCTGGGGCAGATATAGTGACTCACCAGGAAACTGTCTATCCCCAGATACAGTAAACCACAAGAAACATATCCGAGTTAGAAACAGTTAGAAACAGGGATGAACCGAAAACGGGTCCCGGGGCAGATATAGTGACTCACCAGAAATCTGTACAGTCCGAGATACAGTGAACTATAAGAAAAATGTTCGAGTTAGAAACATTTAGAAACAGGGATGAAACGAAACAGGATCCCGGGGCAGATATAGTGACTCACCAGGAAACTATCCAGCCCCAGATGCAGTGAACCAAAAGAAAAATATCCGAGTTAGAAACAGGGATGAACCGAAACAGGGCCCTGGGCCAGATACAGTGACTCACCAGGAAACTGTCCAGCCCCAGATACAGTGAACCAAAAGAAAAATATCCGAGTTAGAAATAGTTAGAAACAGGGACGAACCGAAAAAGGGTCCCGGGGCAGATATAGTATGTCACCAGGAAACTGTCCAGTCCCAGATACAGGGAACCGTAAGAAAAATATCTGAGTCAGATACATGGAGGAACCGAAATAGGGTCATGGGCCAGATATAGTAACTCCCCAGGAAACTGTCCAGCCCCAGATAAAGTGATCCATAAGAAAAATATCGGAGTCAGAAACAGGGATGAACCGAAACAGGGCCCTGGGCCAGATATAGTGAATCACCAGGAAACTATCCAGCCCCAGATACAGTGAACCAGAAGAAAAATATCCGAGTTAGAAACAGGGATGAACCGAAACAGGGTCCCGGGGCAGATATAGTGACTCACCAGGAAACTGTCCAGCCCCAGATACTGTGAACCATAAGAAAAATATCCGAGTTAGAAACAGGGATTAACTGAAAACGGGTCCCGGGGCAGATATAGTGACTAACCAGGAAACTGTCCAGCCCCACATACAGTGAACCATAAGCAAAATATCCGAGTCAGAAACAGGGATGAACCGAAATAGGGCCCTGGGCCAGATATAGTGACTCACCAGGAAACTATCCATCCCCAGATACAGTGAACTAGAAGAAAAATATTAGAGATAGAAACAGGGATGAACCGAAACAGCGTCCTGGGGCAGATATAGTGACTCACCAGGAAACTGTCTATCCCCAGATAAAGTAAACCATAAGAAACATATCCGAGTTAGAAACAGTTAGAAAGAGGGATGAACCGAAAATGGGTCCCGGGGCAGATATAGTGACTCACCAGAAATCTGTACAGTCCGATATACAGTGAACTATAAGAAAAATGTCCGAGTTAGAAATATTTAGAAACAGGGATGAAACGAAATAGGGTCCCGGGGCAGATATAGTGACAGACCAGGAAACTGTCCAGCCCCAGGTACAGTGAACCAAAAGAAAAATATCCGAGTTAGAAATAGTTAGAAACAGGGATGAACCGAAAAAGGGTCCCGAGGCAGATATAGTGTGTCACCAGGAAACTGTCCAGTCCCAGATACAGGGAACCGTAAGAAAAATATCTGAATCAGATACATGGAGGAACCGAAATAGGGTCCTGGGCCAGATATAGTAACTCACCAGGAAACTGTCCAGCCCCAGATAAAGTGATCCATAAGAAAAATATCCGAGTTAGAAACAGTTAGAAACAGGTATGAACCGAAAACGGGTCCCGGCGCAGATATAGTGACTCACCAGAAATCTGTACAGTCCGAGATACAGTGAACTATAAGAAAAATGTCCGAGTTAGAAACATTTAGAAACAGGGATGAAACGAAACAGGGTCCCGGGGCAGATATAGTGACTCACCAGGAAACTGTCCAGCCCCAGATACAGTGAACCAAAAGAAAAATATCCGAGTTAGAAACAGGGATGAACCGAAACAGGGCCCTGGGCCTGATACAGTGACTCACCAAGAAACTGTCCAGCCCCAGATACAGTGAACAAAAAGAAAAATATCCGAGTTAGAAATAGTTAGAAATAGGGACGAACCGAAAAAGGGTCCCGGGGCAGATATAGTGTGTCACCAGGAAACTGTCCAGTCCCAGATACAGGGAACCGTAAGAAAAATATCTGAGTCAGATACATGGAGGAACCGAAATAGGGTCCTGGGCCAGATATAGTAACTCACCAGGAAACTGTCCAGCTCCAGATAAAGTGATCCATAAGAAAAATATCCGAGTTAGAAACAGGGATTAACTGAAAACGGGTCCTGGGACAGATATAGTGAGTAACCAGGAAACTGTCCAGCCCCACATACAGTGAACCATAAGCAAAATATCCGAGTCAGAAACAGGGATGAACCGAAACAGGGCCCTGGGCCAGATATAGTGACTCACCAGGAAACTATCCAGCCCCAGATACAGTAAACTAGAAGAAAAATATTAGAGTTAGAAACAGGGATGAACCGAAACAGGGTCCTGGGGCAGATATAATGACTCACAAGGAAACTGTCTATCCCCAGATACAGTAAACCATAAGAAACATATCCGAGTTAGAAACAGGGATGAACCGAAAACGGGTCCCGGGGCAGATATAGTGACACACCAGAAATCTGTACAGTCCGGGATACAGTGAACTATAAGAAAAATGTCTGAGTTAGAAACATTTAGAAACAGGGATGAAACGAAACAGGGTCCCGGGGCAGATATAGTGACTCACCAGGAAACTGTCCAGCCCCAGATGCAGTGAACCAAAAGAAAAATATCCGAGTTAGAAACAGGGATGAACCGAAACAGGGCCCTGGGCCCGATACAGTGACTCAGCAAGAAACTGTCCAGCCCCAGATACAGTGAACCAAAAGAAAAATATCCGAGTTAGAAATAGTTAGAAACAGGGACGAACCGAAAAAGGGTCCCGGGGCAGATATAGTGTGTCACCAGGAAACTGTCCAGTCCCAGATACAGGGAACCGTGATAAAAATTTCTGAGTCAGATACAAGGAGGAACCGAAATAGGGTCATGGGCCAGATATAGTAACTCACCAGGAAACTGTCCAGCCCCAGATAAAGTAATCCATAAGAAAAATATCCGAGTCAGAAACAGGGATGAACCGAAACAGGGCCCTGGGCCAGAAATAGTGAATCACCAGGAAACTATCCAGCCCCAGATACAGTGAACCAGAAGAAAAATATCCGAGTTAGAAATAGGGATGAACCGACACAGGGTCCCGGGGCAGATATAGTGACTCACCAGGAAACTGTCTAGCCCCAGTTACTGTGAACCATAAGAAAAATATCCGAGTTAAAAACAGGGATTAACTGAAAACGGGTCCCGGGGTAGATATAGTGACTAACCAGGAAACTGTCTAGCCCCACATACAGTGAACCATAAGCAAAATATCCGAGTCAGAAACAGGGATGAACCGAAACAGGACCCTGGGCCAGATGTAGTGACTCACCAGGAAACTATCCATCCCCAGATACAGTGAACTAGAAGAAAAATATCAGAGTTAGAAACTGGGATGAACCGAAACAGGGTCCTGGGGCAGATATAGTGACTCACCAGGAAACAGTCTATCCGCAGATACAGTAAACCATAAGAAACATATCCGAGTTAGAAACAGTTAGAAACAGGGATGAACCGAAAATGGCTCCCGGGGCAGATATAGTGACTCACCAGAAATCTGTACAGTCCGATACAAGGATGAACCGAAAAAGGGTCCCGAGGCAGATATAGTGACTCAGCAGAAATCTGTACAGTCCGAGATACAGTGAACTATAAGAAAAATGTCCGAGTTAGAAACATTTAGAAACAGGGATGAAACGAAACAGGGTCCCGGGGAGATATAGTGACTCACCAGGAAACTGTCCAGCCGCAGATACAGTGAACCAAAAGAAAAATATCCGAGTTAGAAATAGGGATGAATCGAAACAGGACCATGGGCCAGATATAGTGACTCACCAGGAAACTATCCAGCCCCAGATACAGTGAACCAGAAGAAAAATATCCGAGTTAGAAAAAGGAATGAACCGAAAAAGGGTCCCGGGGCAGATATAGTCACTCACCAGGAAACTGTCCAGCCCCAGATTAAGTGAACCAACAGAAAACTATACGAGTCAGAAACAGTTAGAAACAAGGATGAAACGAAACAGGGTCCCGGGGCAGATATAGTGACTCACCAGGAAACTATCCAGCCCCAGATACAGTGAACCAGAAGAAAAATATTCGAGTTAGAAAAAGGGATGAACCGAAAAAAGGTCCCGGGGCAGATATAGTTACTCACCAGGAAACTGTACAGCCCCAGATTCAGTGAACCGACAGAAAACTATCCGAGTCAGAAACAGTTAGAAACAAGGATGAACCGAAAAAGGGTCCCGGGGCAGATATAGTGACTCACCAAGAATCTGTCCAATCCTAGATACAGTGAATTATAAGAAAAATATCCGAGTTAGAAACATTTAGAAACAGGGATGAACCGAAACAGGGTCCCGGGGCAGATATAGTGACCCACCAGGAAACTGTCCTGCCCCAGATACAGTGAAACAAAATAAAAATATCCGAGTTAGAAACAG